>JAGFPH010021540.1:0-12432 GCA_018207615.1 Philaenus spumarius | reverse complement strand
TAAGTTCAGTTAGGTTTATGCATTCATTCTGCTGGCATTATAGCTTGCTAAGCCTAAAGCAAATAGAATACAAGATAGATAAGTTTGTGCATTGAATCTGCTGGCATTATAATAGCTTAGAAAGTCTAAATAAAATACAAGATAGATTAAGTTCAGTTAGGTTTGTGCATTCATTCTGCTGGCATTATAGCTTGCAAAGCCTAAAGCAAATAGAATACAAGATAGATAAGTTTGTGCATTGAATCTGCTGGCATTATAATAGCTTAGAAAGTCTAAATAAAATACAAGATAGATTAAGTTCGGTTAGGTTTGTTCATAGATTCTGCTGGCATTATAGCTTGCTAAGCCTAAAGCAAATAGAATACAAGATACTTCAAATTAGATTAGGCTTGTCCTAACAATTTTTACTTTTGGTAATTTATTCAAGGAAATAAACTTCTATTGTTGTACAGTGGAATGACGATTAACCGAGGTATTGTGGGCCGGCCTAATCTCAGATAATACTGACTCTACGGGCTCTAGAGTACTCAGTGCGCTGTTCATAATAGCCTGACATCACATTTAGGGGATAACAGAGATTAAATATGGTACAGTACAAAATACAGTGTGACAAACACAAGTATAGTTCTGTACAAAGAACTACAGAAAAAGAATAGAAAATGATGGTAATCTTATACATTAACAAAAACTACACAATTAACAGTGATACAAAACTAATGTTGCATCAAAGAAAACTCACAACTTGTTCTGTAGTTAAGGTTGGCGGGAAAAGTAATCCTTCAAGTTCTTCCGTTTGTTGATGCTTTTTCTATTAGTCGCTCCTATTTCAGTGAGCGTGTCAAACTGGTGAGAGTTCAGTGACCTTGCCAATAGTTAAGTTCGCCACCTCTACCTCAGTGGAAAGTTTCTAATTAGCTCCCGAAGGGTTAAAGTATGCTTCAATAATCAACATTTTAAGATAAATTTTACTACGAATTTTGGTAAAACAAAAAATATATATTTTATGCTACAGAGAAGGGGACAATATTTAAGGGGAAAAAACATTTTTCAAGAAGTTGATATGTAGTTTTTAGGACATTTTCAATAATGTTGCTAAACCTTGAACAATTCTCTTTTTTTAATTAATTTTTTTTAATTTAATTTTTTTTTTTTTTTTTTGAGGTTCGAGCCCCCTGCTCTGTCAGGTTTCCTGCTAAGTAGAGTGAAATTATATAGTAGAGTGAAATCCAGGTCTGTCAATGTAAAAATGTCTAAACAAAATTTTGAAAACATTTATTCTAAGATCCCTAATCATACTATAATGTACTGTTTACCTGAAGATGGAATTAAATGTAGTAAAATGTTGCCCTTCTCCGGTGAATTTTCTATAATTTCTCGGAAAGATAGTTTTTAAAGTGTATCATCAAATACAGTACAATAAAGTAAATATAAAACGGTAACTCATAAACGGATGGACATGATAAAATTACTGTCCGTGTTTAGGTCCTACCTAACTAATCGGCATCAAGGCCAAGTCGTGTGCCTCAAGACTCTATACTTCAACCTTTTATTAAAAAGATTAAAATTGTGTACTAATGACAACCAATCGTAAAGGCCTATTTTGCCTCCTTCCAAAGCCCATCTATGATGTAACGCTCTGGGGAAATTTCCTCAAGTGCCTGACAAGTTTTGTCCTGCCAATAAAAGGCTATCAGAATCATTAGATAGCCTCTCTTCGAGGAGCTCAACATTATATCTCTTTTAAATTATTCATTATACAGACATTTGCCATCAATTATGTGTTAAATTAATATATGATGTTTCGGGAACACAAATCAACTCGCGTTGTAAGTGAAAACTACAGGAATATAAACCTAGAGATCTAGGCCTGTGTTATAGAGAACAATGTACCACTAACCTTAACCCTCCCAGTGGCAGACTGCCCAAAGTGACGTTCTCTCAGGCGCAAGATGCAGCCATTTCGACAATTAGCGAGAATTTACATACATTTGATTAATTCATTCACTTAAAATCATCCAATCGTAATAACACCGGCACCATTGAAAAGAAAATGGATTTAAATTAAATTTTTGTATTTAAAACTTTTTCGTAAAACGTATATTTACATACGTAACCATCGTTTCAAAATTGTAGAATGTCAAACAGCTGTTCTCGGTGCGAAATCGCGAGGTTAAGAACGTAAAACTTAGTAATTTTCAACGGTCTGCAACTCCTCACAGTTGTCAATTATCACAAAGATCATCACAGCATTGGATTCATCAGACTTTTATGTTTCAAGTGGTGTTTAGATATCAGGTGCTGCTATATTTGGTTTTGAGATATCGAATTTACAAAAAAGGCATGTCATTGGTTAACGATTCGGCCAATAAGCAAGCATTTTGTAAATCGATTTTTACTATCAGAAATCAATTTATTCATAAGATGTTTAATATACTGTTTTAAAGAGAAAATTCCAACGTTTATTCTATGTTCAGTTCAAATAATTTAGGTGAAATTTAGTTGGCACAGACATGATGTAAATGAAGCGGTCTATAACCTAATAACCATTTTACACTCTGATCTCAAAGCGTTCACTGTAAGTTTTATTCGTCTTGATATTTTAGTGAATTGAAAGTGTTTATAGTTTATAAAATAGTGTTATGTTGTGTTTTAGTTATAAATAAATAAGTGTAGATTGTGTTTGAGTGAAATTAGGCTTATAACAGTGTTCTAATAAAACGGTAAGTTAAGAAATAACTAGAAATAAGGTTTTAGGTTAAATTGCCGCTTTGATATTTTGATTTTTCATTACAAAATGTAAAGTTATTTGAAACTGGGTAGAATGCTATTCGATTTTACATTTCATTCTCGAATTTTTGGTATAAAAAAAAACATTGTTTGAAGTAAAAAATGTTTTGGCCTAGTCACTTTGAACTTAGTCTGATTTGCAGGTTATGTAGTAAAAACGTTCAAAGTGTTATTTTGAACTAAACAATTGTGAAATTGAAATATATTTTTACATATTTCTATTTAGAACTAAATTATAAAACTTTTGTGTATTTTGAAAAAAGTTACAAAAATGTTTTACTATTTTTTATGTAGGCATAAAGTTGTTTTTTCCTTCCATTACTAAACATTTTTTGCTTTCTAAGCTAATAACTTTAACAATTTCAAAAGAAACTAATTTTTAGTGGCATATTTGAATTCTTTGAAGTTTCTTCTACAAAAAAGCTATGGAACACTTTTGGATTGGGGTTCATTTACTATTTTTGGCGAATGTTTAAAAATATGCTTGCAAAACGCTAAAAACAGGCTTTTCAATTTTAGCTTTAACCATGCCACTTGGAGGGTTAAACAACTATCTCAGAACTGAGACTGAGAAGTTAAAAAGCAAACAACAGAAAAACACACTCCTGATGGCAAACACGTGTAGACAGCCCGATATCAGACCAGGTGCCGAAGCAATGGCAACCAAATAATATCTTCCTCTAAATTGTATTTTCATACTTCAAGCACTATTGTATAATTATAGAACAGTAAATGTACATGAATACTATTGAGAGAAGCACAATTATCTAATAAGAAAGACAAATTTAACTGACAATAATATAGGTTAAGTATTCTACAGTCAGTCAGTTCCTTTTTTATTTGAAGATGGATTACTAGTTTCAACCTTGCATCCAGGTCATCTTCAGATCCTTGAAGGTGGATCCGTTCACATAAACTTTATTGTAACAACACATATATAGTTGCCTCAAAACCTATAGAGACATCCCTCAGGTAGAACGACCGTCCTAATCACCTATTAACAAACAATTCCTTTGTTAAAAGCGGTCAACCGGGGGACTGCCGGCATCGACTAATATTCCAAGAAATTCTGTGTCACACTAAAATTTGCAAACAATTGATACATTACGCCTACATTATCGAATGACGTCTCATTTTTTTCGTCTTACTTAGACGAATAAAAAACAATTTGAATCGCAGTTCTACGACGTACCGTTACCGAAGTAACAGTTGCCGCTTAACTTATTTAAATATTGCCGAGTGATACTGAAAAACCCGTTATCTATGAGTAATGTTGTTGGTATTTTGTTGGTGAATGCCTGCCTTCGACCATAGTCCAGTTTGTTTGTTGCTTTTCGCAAGTGAATATCGTTGAGATGTGGTGTCTGTGGTGTGATAGTAACCAAGCGAACGACCCTGTCGAAAGTGCAAATGATAACCCGGTGCAAGTGAACGTTGAAAGTGATTTATCGGTGAAACCGCATATTGCAGGTCGCGACAATCACCTCACTAACGGGCAGCAAGCAGCAATTCATGCCATGGTGCGCTACGTCGAGGAAAAAGGCTCTAAAATTTATGTAGCTGATGCTGTAAAAGTTCTAGGAGTACGGTGCAAAGAGTGAAATCTAAGAAAATAACATCTAAAAAAAACAAACAAAAAACGATCAGTCGTTAATAAAAGGTTTAGGCGAATTGATGACTTTCAATAGAAAATCATTCAAAGAACAGTTTACGAACAGTTTTCTAAGTCCAAATCACCGACGGTTCGTTCAATTTTAGAGATTTTGAAAGTAAAAGATCCAAAATTCGGCTATTATGTAACTTCATTGAGAAGCATGTTGAAAGCCATTGATTAATATTAAATTAACAGATATTAATAAATGAAAATAGTTGACAGGCCAAATATCATATCAAATTAGCTGTTCTGAATATTTGATTGGGACAGTTGATTTGATAGGGTTGTTGGCTGTTAAAAACTTCCTCCAGATGCAGATTTTCACCATCACACCACGGGCGAAAAGCAACAAACAAACTGGACTATGGTTGAAGACAGGGCAGGCATTTACCAAAAAAATACCAACAACATGACTCGTAGCATAGATCATGAATAATAAATAATTAGTTATCCAAATACAATGCTCGTAGATAATGGGTTTTTCAGTATCACTCGGTAATATTTAAATAAGTTAAGCGAAAACTGTTATTTCGGTAACGGTACGTCGTAGAACTGTGATTCAAATTGTTTTTTATTCGTCTAAGTAAGACGAAAAAAATGAGCCGTCATTCGATAATGTAGGCCTAATGTATCAATTGTTTGCAAATTATAGTGTAACACAGAATTTCTTGGAATATTAGTCGATGCCGGCAGTCCCCCGGTTGACCGCTTCTAACAAAGACATTGTTTGTTAATAGGTGATTAGGACGGTCCGTTCTACCTGAGGGGTGTCTCTCTACGTTTTGAGGCAACTATACACGCACACATAACACAACAATTAATATTTAAAACATTTAAAAACTTCGACCGATGTGTCCGGTAACATGTTCCTTATTAAGTGCTCACTACGGTTGAAGGTAGGCTTATCTGTACTAAGTTCCCCCGCCTCGTTCCTTCGTTCGATGGTGCTGAATTTGATCAAGGAATTAAAAATGGGGTGTGAATTAAATTTCAATTTTTCATTCAAAACATTTTCGGGAGCAAACTTTAACGATTTGAAAATCTCAAACTCTTCCAATTCGTCCATTTTTCGTTAAAGTCTGCTCCCGAAAATGTTTTGAATGAAAAATTGAAATTTAATCCACACCCCATTTTTAATTCCTTGATCAAATTCAGCACCATCGAACGAAGGGGGGAACGTTACCGGACGAAATGTTTTAAATATTAATTGTTGTGTTATGCGTGCGTGTATATGTGTTGTTACAACAAAGTTCATGTGAACGGATCCACTTTCATGGATCTGAAGATGACCTGGATGAAAGGTTGGAACTAGTAATCCATCTTCAAAAATAAAAGGAACTGACAAAAGACTGTAAGATACTTAACCTAAATTATTGTTAAAAATCAGTTCCGGTGGCTGGAATTCCAAAAATGGATAAATTTAATTGATTGTGTTTTTGTTCGACTAAAACAACTCAATCTAGTTTTAAGTGCTTGGGGGCAATGTTATTTAATAGACTTCCTGCCAACTCTGAGACATTCCTACTAAATATTTTAAGCTGATGTTGAATAGATGGCCGTACAAAAACTACTTTCCACACTACCCAAGAGTTTAGGACTGCAATATCAAAGATCTTGTATTTTAGTCTTATGTGTATGTACTGTCTCTTGTACTTCAGTCCATTGTACATACTGTGTATCTTATATGTTCTAGTCTTATAGAACACAAAAGAACATTTATTGGTTCTTCAGCACATGTACAACATTGCAATAGACTTCGTCAAATACAGGCTTAATTTAGTCATTTAAACTTAAAACTTACATGAAAGATGACCCAGGCTTACTAAATATTGATTTCACAACTTAAATATTCCTCCAAGTTATAAAGTGGGTGCTCTTTCAGCCAACCATAAAAAGTACAATATAAATTATCATTTGACAAGCTTTGAAAAGTGGCAGGCAGTTTATTGTACAGTTTGATTCCTAATGCTAAATGATAATTCTTGGATTTATTAACCCTAGAACTGGGATGGTTAAAGCTGAAATTGAAAAGCCCGTTTATGCCGTTTTGCAAGCGCATTTTTAAAAATTCACCATAAATAGTAAATGAACCCCAATCCAAAAGTGTTCAATAGTTTTTTTTTTTAGACAAAACTTCAAAGAATTCAAATATGCCATTAAAAATTTGTTTCTTTTGAAATTGTAAAAGTTATTAGCTCAAGAAACAAAAAATGTTCAGTAACGAAAGGAAAAAGTTCAACTTTAGGCCTACATAACAAGTAGTAAACATTTTTTTGTATTTTTTTCGTAAGCGTAAAAAAGTTTCGTAATTTAGTTCTAAATAGAACTGTATAAAAACATTTATCAATTTCAAATTTTTTATTTTGAAAAAACTGTTTTTATGTTCCAAATACACGACTGGTAACAAACCTAGCCCTAGATTGTAACGTCATTTACTAATATATGCTTTGCCCAAAAATGAAATATTATTATAACAAAGTGTAGAGGATAAATCATAGAAAAGAACTGTATACTTGTCTTTCCTTAGTTCACAAAAGTGTTCGAGTTAT
This sequence comes from Philaenus spumarius, assembly GCA_018207615.1. Lineage (NCBI taxonomy): Eukaryota > Metazoa > Arthropoda > Insecta > Hemiptera > Aphrophoridae > Philaenus > Philaenus spumarius. The sequence goes on along the minus strand of JAGFPH010021540.1, from coordinate 5,442 downwards.
ATTTATTTGAATAACAAAATGACATCAGTCTAATGAAAATTCGCCAGTCTACACACTGCGTATAGAACGGGACATTTGAATACCATGGGAACCCCCGCGCTAGACTTTCTCACTAGAACGTAATAATTATGTACATTTCAATTGTCGTCTAGACAGACAAAAAAACCGGTTATTTCTGGATTAATTCCCACCGTTACAAAAGTCAGACTTTGCTGTACAAAATGGTGTAAAGAAATCTGTCAAAACATTTGATATGGTAGGCGTAAAATCACTTGACAAATGGGCTGTTTCATTGGTTGAAAAACTGTCCAATCGCAAGGGTTTACAGTAATTCTTGGAAAAAATACCATTTTTATAGTGACATCTGATTAGAAGGCACCAACAGAAAGATAAAATCTTGACGGATCCAATGGTATCTTTATAATAGCCAAAGAAATATTTGTGTAGATAGTCTTGAATGTTGAAGAAGTGGGAAATAACAGTACAATTGTATGCAGATTCGCCCGTGGAAATAGCTGTAACACAATATGCATATTTTAAAACGATGATTACGTATGTAAATATACGTTTTACGAAAAAGTTGTAAATACAAAAATTAAGGTTTAATTCATTTCCTTTCCAATGGTGCCAGTTTTATTACGATTGGATTATTGTAAGTGGGTTAAATTATCGATTATGCAAATATAAGCAAATTCTCGCTAAGGTTCAAGCGGGTTGCATTTGCGCCCGAGAGACTGCAGTCTGCCCCTTTGAGGGTTAACTTATGTACTGTATTCAAATCTTATGTAAGTACCTTATACCTATAATGTTGATATTATGTTTTGCTTGCTGACCATGTTGCTTTGTTTGCTTAACGACAGTAAATATTTCTATTCTACTAATTTACCTGTTCTGCTTCGGTCGCTAGGTCCGACTTTAACATCAAGTGAGCCTTGCAAGCCAAAGTTACATGCCACAAAGCCTTGCTTATACTCTTGTAGAAACTGTTGATGCAGGATTCATCTTTAGATTTTAAAATCAGCTCGCATTCTCTTATTCTAGTTATGGATTCTTTCAGGTTACACTGCCTGTCATACTCGTAGCAAATGACCAGCTGCATGATGAAACTGAAAATAGTAAAATTTTATAAGAAATGTAAACTTTAAAGTGTCTATAAACAAACTGAATGGCTGTAATATATGTGAGTTTAAGGGAATTAATATAACATAAAAGGGTGTAACGTAAAGGGAGGGGTATTGCAAAGTTTGGATGAATTAGGCTAAATTAAAATCACATTTATATAAAAATAATTAACATAGAAATCCAAAGGGGAATGCAGAAATAGTATATTTCATTACTAGTACCGAAAGTGGCACTTTCCGGTGCGCGCCCAAGTTTCATGTGTGAGGCGGAGCCGAACACAGGAATATCGAATTTCACGTGTGAGGCGAAGCCGAGCATGTGAAAGTGTGTTTCACGTACGAGGCGAAGCCTCGTACGGGAATAATTGGAGCAAGTGCCGGAAAATCACTTTCGGTACAAGTTATGAACGGTACTTTTCATCACGACGCAAAAATACACACAATGCTGAAGAAGAAACCTCAGTAAAACATTGTAAAACGGTTTACATTGTTGAACAATAAGAACAGCTGATATAAATTGTAAGAATAAACGGCAAAGCGACGTCAGAGCGCGTAGCGGGCAAATGGAAAACTAATTGAGAGCAAGGGAAAATCAGCTGATCGTTTTTCCCTTGCTCTAAATTAGAGCTTGGGAAACGATCGTTTTCGTTGCTACCAGCTGACATCGAAAGTAGCTACTTTCGGTACGGAGTGATGAAAAGTTTATTTTTATCATAATTAATTCATAAGAAATTGTTAAAAAAGAAAAATCATAAAGTTATAAGAAACAAAGAATTTAGATAGGTTTTGAATGTAAGGAAATAACGTCATAGGAAAATAGCCTCAACATCGGGGTGCAGAATGGAGTAAAACAGACATTTAGCCTCAAAACAAGTTCAAGATAAAATAAGAAGACATCTATGATTGGTAGAGATCAATCATGTGAGATGACGTCAGTGCGCATTACATCACAGCTTCAAGCAAAGCGTGGGTCCTACTTGCTTAAGAGTCGTTGAGCAGTACAGACCTATTTCTGGTGTGTTTATAGTTATGGAGTTTGCGGTATTTCCGTAGGAAATACGGTTTAAGCTGTGTTAAACAGTAGTAGAGACAATGTATTCACGAAAAAATTTAAAACGGTGAAAATTGGACAAAGTTAGTCGAAGTTATCCGAGTTTGTAAATTTCAAGGGCAAGCGTGCCTTGAAAATGTTCTAAAATGGCAGACTAGAGATGGTAGCTTATAGAACGCTGAACAATGTTTCGGAGTGAATTAGATCAGTGCATCGATAAAGAAAGAACAGTGTCGAATGAGGATAAGTATAAAAAACTATAAAACTGTTTCCATAAAGATTTTTGCATAAAGAAAAGATGTTGTGTTAAATTAAATTCATTCTTTGTTTCGTAGTTTAAAAGTGCACTATAAATTTATAAAATTGTTAAAAAACGTACGTAAGTAAACCATTAAAATAAATAACTTAAAGAGATCTGCATTCATAAATATTGTGAATAATAATTACTTGTATGTTAGAACTTAGATTTTTGAATGAGTGGATGAATGATTGCGTTGTGTTTTTTAAATATGGTTTGCTAAGTAAATTTATTTTGTTGTGTAATTTGATCAGTTTAGAGATGGAGGAGTAAATGTTAATGCCAACTATTATGTTTCGTTGATTTGAGTCCTTTCCCTTCCTGGTAAAGTACTTCATGGTTAATATGAACTGAACAAAGAAAGCAAATTCAGTGTAGAGTTAAGGTGAAACAAAATGGCGTCGGTTGTGCGGCCGCAGCGACGGATTTTGGCGGCATGGTTTCTGTGTGTAGAACACAGATTTCATACTTCTAAGACGAGTTGCCCCGTAGTCTGTCAACTATACGCACAGATGTTAAATCGATCATATGTAACAAAGATTTAATCGTCAGCTGTGACAAGCACAGATCTGACGATGCTATAACCGTATAACATATTTTCAATTTTGGGGTTATGTTTGATTGTTTTTGTTGTGGTTAAGGGAATAATGATTTATTGAATTAAAATATAATTAATAAATATAGTAAGTTATAAATTGAAGATATGAGAGCACAAGTAATTGTTACATAGAAAAAGGTTATTTTTTTTTAATAAATACAACTTAGAGAAAACTTGTCAAAATTTCATTTTATTTTATTTTTTTTATTATTAATAAATTTGTTTTGTAAACGGCTCGCAAGGAGGCAGCACGTTACAAAAATGGCGCCCGAACAGGGACCTTTGTAACAGTGAGCCGGCAGCACGTTACATGGCGAGAGTAGGGCACGACTGGATATTATTTTGACTAACAGGGAAAACTAAATAGTAATTTAAAACCAAACACACAATTTTTAATGTTCATTGTTTTGGTGTCCAAGCCACCCACTGTCTAATAATATATAGTAATAAAATAAAATATTACCTTTTATATAAAAATATAAATGTAAAAACTTGTGTGTGTGTGTGTGTGTGTGTGTGTAATGTTTTTTGTTTTATTTAAGTGTTTATTTAATGTTTGACGAACTCTACGGAGTGAAATACTGAAGATGGGGTTTCGACCTCGAAACGCGTCTAATTAATAAGACGAAGAAGAAGCCACATGACGGAGTATAAAAAAAGGTAATATTTTGTTGAAGTGAAAACTTCTTATGGCGTGTTAGGCACTTTTTCGGATGGGTAAAAATCTCTGATCTCGCGTGATCGTCAGATACTATTCGTCATCGCCTCTGTGTTTAGAAAAGAGAGGTAGCACTAAATAACTCAATTCCAACACAGTCAACGGTAGCATAGTGGTCAGTATCCCCGCCTGTCACGCGGGAGACCGGGGTTCGATTCCCCGCCAGGGAGGAATATTTTTTTTTACAAAAAACTCATTGCAACTCCAGAAATAGGTAAGATAGTTCAAGTTTGATATAAGCGATGTGTATGTTACGGTTTACAAGTGTACCAAGCACCACGATTTTATTTTAATAATTTTCTAAATAACGGCAGTTACAAATGTTTAAAGTGGAATATCTTGAAAACCGTTAACATAACAAAACGTGTACAAGAGACAACACATTTTGTTTGTAACGTCAGACAAAATGGCTTTTTTCGTTTCTGTAGGTCAAAGCATAACCGAGTTATCTAGAAAATCATAATTTCTTGGTAATTGTCTACAACATCAAACATTATCCTAAAACCAACATTTTTTTAATTAACTAACCTAATGTTGTAACTTATGTTAAATTTGAGTACTTGGTGATACCTCTAAAAGGGACATAGATAAATTAGCTATCTTGGTTGATATGATAATGAATGTAAATGCATTAAAGAAACGCTTGTTGTTTCAGTATACGCCTAACCAAAATTATATTTTTTAATTTATTTTTTGACTACGGACAATCATTTTTGTTATTTTTTAGATTTTATTTTAAATGGGTCAAGGTAAAAATAATTCTCAAATTTCAGATTAAACCAATATAACCAACGATTTATATTCATGACAGTTTTCACTTCTGATGGCAGTCCACGACTGCTTTCTTTTTTTTTTATTACTATATATTACACAATTTTTAGTTAATTCTACGAAATTTATTGAGTTTTGCCGACCATGGAGCATCGATGAGACAGACTGATGATAACAATTCAATTACAACTTAGACTGTGAAGCTGCTTTGTAAATGCCGTCGCTGGCAAGACTAAATAAATTTTGTAGAATTAACTAAGAATTGTGTTTGTTTTTTTCATAAAGTGTTGTCATTAGTGTAAATAGTATAGAAGCCAAATAGTTTTAAAATAAATGCAGATAGTTCATCGATTACAATGGTTACAGTAGAACCCTTCTTAACCGGCCTCGGCTCAACCGGTCTTCGGATTAACCGGCCTATCCGATGGAGCAACAGAGTTTTTTTTCTCTTACAGATTATATTACTGTAACTGGCCGAAGTCTCAAACATTGATTGTTTGACGGACATTTGATGGAAAATAAAGCTGGGTGACGCAACTTTAGGCGTGCAATGTGTGTTAGTGTTGTAGCAGACAGAACAGGGGAGGGGGAGCTTGAGTTTGATTCCCCTCTTGCTTCCGCGGCAACTGTAGTTTTTCTTAGAATCAACTGACAAAGCGGCATCCTTTGTTTCTTTTTCTTCGTCTGTTGCTCTGTCAGAACCTTTACTGAATTTCGTGGGAGCAAAATATGTAATACTTGTAACATATTGCGTAATATGTTGAGCAGCAAAAAGATTCAACGGCATTAGACGTGATTAACGTACGAAATTAGAGAGACTTGGCATTAAAAATCTTTGAATGTTAAAGAACAGAAATAAATAACTGCTTTTTTGATACGGTATAT
>JAGFPH010021539.1:0-13270 GCA_018207615.1 Philaenus spumarius | reverse complement strand
AAATTGATGAATTTTATGGGTAAATGTGAAACACGGGAGGTGGAAACATTGTTCATGGAAGTCACAATTTTGTAAAATAAAAAATGTTAAAGTTATAAAGAGTTAAAGTTATAAAAAATTCTCAAATTTCATCAAAATTAAATGAAAAAGATATTTTTGAAAAGCGTAAGAAAAATTGAATAAAAAATGTTAAATAACAAATTAAGGAATTTTTGATATTTTAAAAGTTAGAGATAATTGTTAAAGTTTGAAGGTGAAAAAGCACCATAAAAAATGAAAAAGGGAAAATGAAAAAGTAAACAAGTTGTAAAGAAGTAAAAGTTTTATAAGATAAAAAGTTTATAAATTGTTAATTAATTAAAATAATAGGTGAGAAAGTTCATACCTATATTTTGCTAAAAATAGAATGAAAAAGGTGGTAAAAATAATAACATAGTGTTAAGAAGGTAGTAAGGGTATAAAATTGTAAATCTCAATCGAAAGTATCAATTTTAAAGTTAAAATTCAAATTCAAAAGTAAATGTTAAATTTGGCAAATTTTGCAAGTCCCAAAAACAGAAGAAAAATCGTCGGACAAAATGGAAATTTTGGCTAATATATCATAAAATAATAACCAACATAGAAGAAAAAAGAAAAAAGATTTTCCTTCAAAACCAGAAAAGTTTTCATGAGGAAAAACCGCGGAATACGCGAGGCAGCGCCATAAGCGAACCAAACGTAGTACGACCATCACTCAAGTTTGAGAAGAAAGGAAAATGTATCAGGAATACGATTACGAAAACCGCAAGTTCATAAAAGCAGTTAAAGGAAAACTACGAGGAAAATACGTAAGACAATAGGAGAAAATGTTAGGAGGGGAGATCTAGATTAGCTGATGGCAAGGCCTAACGAAGAAGTTAGTGGGGGTAGTACCAACCTAAAACTTAAAGAAATCAATGCAAGTTGCATGGCAAGATATCGAACAAGGAATAGAAAAATAAGAAAGGCAGTTGGTACTCGGAAGGCGGCAAAGGAGGCTATATAAGCGGAGTACAGCGGGAGCCGCGCACCTATCTATCTAACGACCTATCTCAGATATAGCTAACGACCTATCTAACGATCTATCGCTCTCGCTAAATCTGGAATCGCTCTCTCACTCTTTGAGTTTTTCATTAGATCGACGTTGTTAGACGGATCTGCGATGTTATAGTAACGTACTTAGAAGCAGTGTTTTATAAAGACAGCAGTAAGATATGTGTCAATCAAACAGTGAACATTTTAATTAATTATAATATTATGCGATATAATATTTCAAGTAACATTTTTCATTAAGATTTTATCAAACGCAAATACGAGTTAAATGAACAAAGACAGTGTAAAATCAGTTAGTATTACAGACAGTGAAAAAACGATTGGACAGTTTGAGTGAATTACGCTATAGTTAATTATATAGCGGGTGCGTCAAAAAATCTATAAATGACGTAGTCTACAAGAATCACAGGACTGATGTAATGACGATAACTGGAACCGCACATGGACTTTGAAGGACTACTGGAATAAGAAGCGGAAACCAAATCAGGGAAGGCGTTAGAAGACATCAGGGAAAGTCAAACCAGGCAAAAGCTGAGATCACGAGAGACGTTCAACCGCACCAACGATAACCGGACTTCAGGGAAGCTGGATTTCAATCAACATTCTTGGGAAAGGTGTTCAGAGTCCAGGGTCGCAGTAATAAAAGGTCTGTCAGAAAAGTTACGATATCCCTTATTAAAATATTGCCTGAGTTAAATTTAAATAATTATTGATACTGGGTTGAGATAAAAAATTAGGTTTTTCAAAATATAAAATTATTAATCTTGTAAATTAAATATATAAAATCATTTTCATAATTAAATAATTAAATAATAAATATTAAAAAGGAAGGAATAATTAAGTATAAATGAATAATAAATGGTTCTACCTAAAAGAGTTAAAATTTATGTAAATAGTAAATTTAGTTTAAAATTTATGTTTTTGTAGTGGAAAGAACCACAGAGTATTTTGAGTTTTTTATTGAATAAATTTTCTTTTGATTTCAATTAATATAATTAATTTACCTTGTTCAAGAGATTCCTATTATCTAAGTATCCTATATGATAAGTTGTTTTCAGTGTATGATCAATATTGAAGGGCGGAAACGCAAAGTTGGCATTTCCAACGAAATTTCACAAAGCACAAATAATTTAATTATTCTAGGTAAAGTTCCACTGTTCTCACTCCTCAGAGATTGTCAAATAAATATAATATTAATTACTGAGCTGAGCAAATTTAAAGTTAATAGTAACTTGAATAACTGGAAGGAATTTAATAAAATATTTTTATTTAAGGTGACTATAGGCATAGTTATCTTAACCAGAGTTATATCACCTAGGCTATTAAAATTAATTTGCCTTAAACTTCCAGTAGGTGATATAATCTCTTTATTCTGTAACAAAGTAGGGAAATCCTACAGACAGACAATAGCGTCGGGGCTACATTGCAGAGGTGGCTCCCGAACGTCATAAAAAAGGTCTGTCGTTGCAGGGTTGACGTCGCAACGTGGGGACAAAAGGAAAACAAACTTCCTCCCCCAGCGTCGTGCAACTCGTGCGTCGTTGCAGAGTTGGCGCCCAACGTGGGGCCAAAAGGAAAACAAACTTCCTCCCCCAGCGTCGTGCAACTCGTGCGTCGTTGCAGAGTTGGCGCCCACCGGTGTGGCTTGATTTAACGGAAGGTTAAATAAAGTCCAGAACTGACAGAATAAATTATTTGTGCTTATATGTATGTGTTATAATAAGAATTAAGTTAGATTGTGTAAACATACTAGTGAATTTGATCAACATTAAATATTTCCCGGGTTTGGTATTCCGCAGTTTAAGAGGGGGAGTAGGCCAAGCACCTTAGAAATAATTTGTCGCGGTAAAAACGTAAATAGAAAAAGGGGGTTTTCAAAAAAGTTAAGAAAAATGAAATGAAAGTAGTTAGGCTACGAATATTTTACTTCCGACAAATAAGGAAAAATTTCTAAGAGCAAAATGGCGAACAAAGAACTTAAAGAATTTATGGAGATGCTAAAAAAAGAGAAAGCGGAAGAAAAACAATTAAGAGAAAGAGAGAAAGCGGAAGAGAAACAATTAAGAGAAAGAGAGAAAGCGGAAGAGAAGGAAAGAAAAGAAGAAAGAAGGCGGCTAAAAGAGGCTAAGATAGAAGAAGATAAAGCGAACGAAAGGAGGTTGCGAGAAGAAGAAAAAGCGAATGATAGGAGGCTGCGAGAAGAAGAGCAGAAACAATTATATACATTAATTTCAGGAAAATTGGAAGGAGTATCGCAGGAAATAAATGTAGAAAAAGAAAGGTGTTTAAGTCAACACAAACAGGTAGAAGAAAGGCTTGAGGATATTGTAGGCAGTATACAATTGTTAGAAGAATCTACCGGGGTAATTAAAAAGAAAACTGATGAAAATTTTAAATTAATTACAAATAGGGTAACGAAGGTAGAACAAAAAGTGTTAGAATTAGGGGGACAGCCAGGTATGGTTAGGAGCCTGGTAATGCCGAGATATGAGGGGGAGTGTAAAAAAATAGAATTTTGGGGAAATCCACACGAACGCCCTCAGCAATTTATAAGGGAGGTAGAAAGTTTGATCGAGGAAACTAATCCATTTTTTAGCGATCAAGAAAAGTTAAAGTTTGCAGTGCGACAATTAAGGGGTAGTGCATTAGAATGGTGGCAAGTTATGCAAACAGAAAATATAGGGTACACAGGGTTTAAAGAATGTTTTTTAAAAAATTATTGGTCGTTACAGAAGCAAAAATTAATAAGAAATAAAATAGAATATGGGAGGTATAATGATAATAGTAATCTTACGCGAGCAGATTATTTTTGTAAATTAGTAAACAAGGCTAGAGATTTAGATCCACCGATTCCGGAGGGATATTTAGTGTTTACTATATTCCAGCATTTTAATGACCAGATTAGGTTAGCGGCAATGGGAAAGCATAGTGAGACGGTTAGAGAAGCCATACAATTTCTAAATAATATAGATATGATGGAGGAAGCGCGTAGGGGAAATAGGCCTACAGGAACGCCGAATAATAATAATAATAACAGGCAAAACCCCCAACCCTATCCGAAACCTAACCCGCAATCCTATTCGCAAAACCCAAGAAATACCATACACCCTAATAACCCAAGACCCGGTCCATCAAATCAAAATCCTAATTCAAAGCCGAAACAGGGAAACTAGGAAAGGAGGTTCTGAAAAATAGGCTTCGGAGTTTTAGGGCTGATGATATAACTAAAAATCAAATAAATAAAGTAAATAGAAGGGGCGAAAAAATAATTAAGAGGGAGTTAATTAAAAAACCGGAAAACACGGTAATTAAAAATGAAACGGCAGTATGTGTACAGAAACCCTTAAGTAATATACACTATAATATTCGCGAGGATTTGTTAGATAATGAAGGGGAGGAAATTATTAAAGATAAACCAATAGAGGAAATCCCGGCGATATTAGTGGAAATTGGGCATTTACAGGCTATTATGGAAATAGACACTGGATCTGAAATAACAGTTATGCAACAGGATTATTACGAGCAGCTGAAAGCGGAAGGAATACCAATAATGGAACTTCCAGTAGCAAACGTAGAAATAATTGGAGCACTTAAAGGTAAAGTTCAAAAAGTACACCGCCAAATTATGTTAAAATATAAAGTGCAAAACAAAGAAATGGATTTAAAATTATTAATAGTGAAAGGGTTAAAATCCAGAATACTTATAGGGTGTGATGCATTGTATGAAATGCAGGCGAAAATAAATATGGAGAAAAGATTTATAAGGTGGTCATACGAAGGAATAAAATATGAGTTACCATTTATAAATAAACAAACGGCAATAAGTCAAATTAAAGGGAAGTGTTTAAAATTAAGGTGTGAAAATCAAATAAATAAGCAGATTAAAAAATCAATTAAATTAAATGATAAAAGTGAAGGGAACCTTATCAATAATAAACAAGCAATTAACGTAAACAAAAGTGTAGAGAACGCGAAGGGGTTAATTAGCTTAAACGGATTAAATCAAGTAGCGGGAGAAACAAAAGCGGGAAGTAAAATGGCGCAGCAAGACGGGAAAACAACAGGATGTAGGGTTAAAACGTTAGGAGGCGTAGAAGGGTTGAAGAATGAGAGAAATTCACTTCAATGGAGATTAAGGGAAAAGAAAAGGAAGGAGTTCATCGCCAAAGGGTTCACAAAGGAAACCAGGGATGAAGAAGTGCGTAAGAATAAAAATAAAATAAAATTTGATATAAGGGGGAGTAGTTATAACGTCGTTAACCGTAATCCAAAAATAAGTTGTAGTCAAAGCATAGTCCAAACAAAAACTTCACTAAAGCACTGTTACACCACGCGAAATAATCCAATTAATAATAGTATCAAACAAATGTTCAAAAATTATGCAAATCATTTAAACACTGATTATAATGAGATGCGTAAAAACCATAGCGATTTAGGCCGAAGGAACAAGTCAACTAAAGCTCGTTTTAAAAGCAATTCGGATTCTATAAGAAATACTAACGGTAAAGAGGGTGCGTTTGTTAGAAAGCATACGAAGATAAAAGCAAGTGTAGGCCTAATCTCGGAGACAGAGTGTCTAGCAAAAATGAAAAGGGAAAGTAATACGAGACCGTACCAAGGCCGATGTCAAGCGACTACGCAAACACAGCTGATAGGATGTAAACAAATTAAACTAGGCGATTCGCAAGGTCATGCTACGATACTTAATACAAGGGAAGAGGGGATTTTACAGGAGTTAATTGAGAAATATAAGTCGATATTTTCAGAACGGCCTGGCTTATCAAAATTATATGAACATGAATTAAAGTTGGAAAAAACTGAAACTTTTGTAAACAGAAACTACCCCATCCCAATGAATTATAGAAAAAAAGTTAGGGAGGAACTGGACCAGATGCTGGAAAACAATATTATAGAGCGATCTAGGACACCTTATATAAACCCAATGGTGACTGTTGTGAAGCCGGACGGATCGATACGATTGTGTATGGATGCCAGGAAACTAAACAAAATTATAACTCCAGATTTTGAAAGTGCACCGCCTATAGATGATATCTTAAGGAAAGGACGGCGGAAAAAATACATAAGTAAAATTGATTTAACTTCGAGTTTCTGGCAAATACCGCTCAAACCAGAATCAAGAAAATACACAGGATTTTTGTTTGATAACAAAGTTTATAATTTTAAAGTGGTACCGTACGGCCTTCAGAACTCTTTATCTGCCTTGATACGAACTGTAGATATTACCTTAGGTAAGGAAATAGAAGAGTTTACGTTAAATTATGTCGACGATTTGCTATGTTTGTCTGAGACGTTCGAAGAACATATACAGCATCTAGAACAAATATTTCAGAAATTCAAGGAAGGAGGTTTAACCATAAATCCTAAGAAGACAGTTTTCTGTCAGGAAGTAGTAAAGTTTTTGGGTTTTATATTCACACCAGAAGGGGTTAGCACTGATCCGGAAAAATTAACAACCATAAGAGATTTTCCAGAACCACGTACAGTAAAACAGCTACAATCGTTTCTGGGGTTTGTTAATTATTATTCGAGATTCACAGAAAAATATGCAGGAGCAACAAGACCACTGTATAAGTTATTAAGAAAGGGACAAAAATGGATATGGGACGACGAAATGAAAAAAGCGTTTCAAGATGTTAAGAGGTTGTTTATAGAAGCGGTGGTTATAGCACATCCGGAAGAAGGAAGGGAGACCTATCTGCAGACAGACGCAAGCACAGGTGCTATAGCTTGTCAATTATAGCAGCTAGACAGGAATGGTGCAAAACAAATAATAGGTTTTGTAAGCCGAACTTTAAAACCGTACGAGAAACATTATACAATCTGCGAGTTGGAGTTGTTGGCGATTGTGTATGGCTTGCAGAAGTTTCGTCCTTTAGTAATAGGAGCTCCGCTAAATATAATTACCGATAATATGGCACTGAAATTTCTAACATCATGTAAGTTCCAAAACAGCAGAATGAGAAGATGGATACTCGGTATACAAGAGTATAACCCGAATGTGCAACACTGTACAGGAAAGGAAAATGTACCATGCGATGTGGCAAGTAGGATGTATGGGAACTGTACGGGAGTGGAAGATAAATGCAAATTAAAAATACAAGAAATAAGGATAAAGCCAAATTTAAGAGAGTTATTTGTAAATTTTAGAGACTACCAAATTAGAAATTTAGAATGCCGTGAGAAAATAAATAATATAGAAAATTATCCAAATTTTATAATAAGAGACAATGTGTTATGTTCCACAATAAACAATAAAACAAGAATAATAGTACCAGAGGAAGTAATAGAAAGATTTGTGCAGGGTATACATGAGACATATGGGCATATAGGCCGAAACAAAATTTTCAATAGGATAAAAAGAAAATGGTATATAAAAAACATGCTAGCAAAGATTTTAGAAGTCATAAAACGCTGCGATATCTGCGAAAGAGCAAAATAGGTTATATGTAGGTCCATATAGAATTGTTGAAAGGAGGGGAAGAAAAACATATGTAATTGCAAACATACGGACAGGAAGAATAAAAGGGAAATATGATGTACGCGACCTAAGGCCGTATATACAATAATAGAAAGAGTTGTAGATAGAAATCATTGTCAGATGTAAATAGTAGTTTAGGAATAGTTTCATTTGTAGATATACAGAGTACAGGAGTGCATTGAATTTATTAGAACGATAAACGAGGCTATGAGAAAGGCATAGGCCTAATACAAAGTTCATTGATAAAGTGTAGCAGTGAAAGGACGGAAATGGAATGGGGAAGCAAGTTGGCTGAAATCAAACACAGCTGATTGAGTCGAAGGGTCGTTGTACTTAGGCCTACGGCAATGAATGGAGGTAATGCAACCAAGGTCGGTTATCAGCTGTGACGAAAGTAAACAATGTAGGTGTATTTTGTAAATGACAGATGTAGAGTGAGATACAGGGTGACCTGAAAGGAATGGGCACGGAAACAAATTTATGAACGGTTGTTGTTAGTAAAGAAGCAACAGTAAAAACGTCTAATGACATCTTAAGACAAAAGAAAGGTGGTTGCTATTCGGAGTAAGCGAGTTTAGGGGCTTACGCGTTGTTTGCAAGAAGCAAACGTGAAAAACGAAGGTAGAGGAGTGTTGTATGTTAGGAGGCAAAAATTTTGCGGATGAGCTGAAAAAAGAGTAGGCAATAAGTTATTAAAATTTTCTAAAAAACCAAGTAAAGGTGAAGAAAATTGGAAAGTAAGCGGATGTACTGAAGAAATAGTAGTAAAAGGAATTGAAAAAGTAAAAGGGTAAATAAAGTTTGGTCTGACCAGCCAAAGAAGTAAGTAAGAAAGCAATGGAGAGATAAAAGGAATATTCGTAGGCTAATGAAGGTAAAAATAAAATAAAATTGTTAAAGTAAAATAATACGCGAAAAATAATGATGATCAAAGTTAGTAGTATATGTTAGGTTAGTCAACCCAGTATATTTTGATATAATTGTAAATATAGGGTAACCAGGCAAGTGTTTTAAGTCCCCAAAAGACAAAAATTGACAATATAAAACAAAAAGTGTGATTAATGTATTTCAGTGGACGAGTACTCCAAAAAAGGAGAAAATGTTATTATAAAATGTATGTTTTCAGTGGACGAACTCTCAAAGCGAGAAACCAAGGGTAATAAAAAATTGTAATTGTAATAAAATGTATATAAGTTTACAGGAAATCGATACTTCCAAATGAAGTAAGTTAGAAATATTGAAATGTAGGTGAAATATGAAAATTGATGTGTATATAAAAATATGTAAAATTTCAGGAAGACTTCGAGATAAATGTAATTACAATGAATTTATGGTATGTTAGAGTAAGTAAACTATGTACAGGTAGAACCAAAAAAGATAAGAGGGTAAGGAAAAAAGAGTTTTGATTCCTTATTCTTTCTGTGAGAATAACTCATCTTTAAGAGCGGGAGTTTGCAACGGATAAACCTTATGCAATGCGTGAAAAATTGAGTTTTGTTGTAAAACTGCAAAAATCAAGATTTCATAGCAGGAGTTGAGGTACACCCTATACTTAACTAGATTAGAATACGACAAGTCCCGGCCAACTGTACTGTGTCAACAGAGATGGACTTTTGTCCAGGAGCTTGTTTCAAGTTGCCTGAAAGACTTAGAAAAATTAGTTGTTTTTATACAGGAATAAGGTGTTAAATAAAAGTATAAAATTGATGAATTTTATGGGTAAATGTGAAACACGGGAGGTGGAAACATTGTTCATGGAAGTCACAATTTTGTAAAATAAAAAATGTTAAAGTTATAAAGAGTTAAAGTTATAAAAAATTCTCAAATTTCATCAAAATTAAATGAAAAAGATATTTTTGAAAAGCGTAAGAAAAATTGAATAAAAAATGTTAAATAACAAATTAAGGAATTTTTGATATTTTAAAAGTTAGAGATAATTGTTAAAGTTTGAAGGTGAAAAAGCACCATAAAAAATGAAAAAGGGAAAATGAAAAAGTAAACAAGTTGTAAAGAAGTAAAAGTTTTATAAGATAAAAAGTTTATAAATTGTTAATTAATTAAAATAATAGGTGAGAAAGTTCATACCTATATTTTGCTAAAAATAGAATGAAAAAGGTGGTAAAAATAATAACATAGTGTTAAGAAGGTAGTAAGGGTATAAAATTGTAAATCTCAATCGAAAGTATCAATTTTAAAGTTAAAATTCAAATTCAAAAGTAAATGTTAAATTTGGCAAATTTTGCAAGTCCCAAAAACAGAAGAAAAATCGTCGGACAAAATGGAAATTTTGGCTAATATATCATAAAATAATAACCAACATAGAAGAAAAAAGAAAAAAGATTTTCCTTCAAAACCAGAAAAGTTTTCATGAGGAAAAACCGCGGAATACGCGAGGCAGCGCCATAAGCGAACCAAACGTAGTACGACCATCACTCAAGTTTGAGAAGAAAGGAAAATGTATCAGGAATACGATTACGAAAACCGCAAGTTCATAAAAGCAGTTAAAGGAAAACTACGAGGAAAATACGTAAGACAATAGGAGAAAATGTTAGGAGGGGAGATCTAGATTAGCTGATGGCAAGGCCTAACGAAGAAGTTAGTGGGGGTAGTACCAACCTAAAACTTAAAGAAATCAATGCAAGTTGCATGGCAAGATATCGAACAAGGAATAGAAAAATAAGAAAGGCAGTTGGTACTCGGAAGGCGGCAAAGGAGGCTATATAAGCGGAGTACAGCGGGAGCCGCGCACCTATCTATCTAACGACCTATCTCAGATATAGCTAACGACCTATCTAACGATCTATCGCTCTCGCTAAATCTGGAATCGCTCTCTCACTCTTTGAGTTTTTCATTAGATCGACGTTGTTAGACGGATCTGCGATGTTATAGTAACGTACTTAGAAGCAGTGTTTTATAAAGACAGCAGTAAGATATGTGTCAATCAAACAGTGAACATTTTAATTAATTATAATATTATGCGATATAATATTTCAAGTAACATTTTTCATTAAGATTTTATCAAACGCAAATACGAGTTAAATGAACAAAGACAGTGTAAAATCAGTTAGTATTACAGACAGTGAAAAAACGATTGGACAGTTTGAGTGAATTACGCTATAGTTAATTATATAGCGGGTGCGTCAAAAAATCTATAAATGACGTAGTCTACAAGAATCACAGGACTGATGTAATGACGATAACTGGAACCGCACATGGACTTTGAAGGACTACTGGAATAAGAAGCGGAAACCAAATCAGGGAAGGCGTTAGAAGACATCAGGGAAAGTCAAACCAGGCAAAAGCTGAGATCACGAGAGACGTTCAACCGCACCAACGATAACCGGACTTCAGGGAAGCTGGATTTCAATCAACATTCTTGGGAAAGGTGTTCAGAGTCCAGGGTCGCAGTAATAAAAGGTCTGTCAGAAAAGTTACGATATCCCTTATTAAAATATTGCCTGAGTTAAATTTAAATAATTATTGATACTGGGTTGAGATAAAAAATTAGGTTTTTCAAAATATAAAATTATTAATCTTGTAAATTAAATATATAAAATCATTTTCATAATTAAATAATTAAATAATAAATATTAAAAAGGAAGGAATAATTAAGTATAAATGAATAATAAATGGTTCTACCTAAAAGAGTTAAAATTTATGTAAATAGTAAATTTAGTTTAAAATTTATGTTTTTGTAGTGGAAAGAACCACAGAGTATTTTGAGTTTTTTATTGAATAAATTTTCTTTTGATTTCAATTAATATAATTAATTTACCTTGTTCAAGAGATTCCTATTATCTAAGTATCCTATATGATAAGTTGTTTTCAGTGTATGATCAATATTGAAGGGCGGAAACGCAAAGTTGGCATTTCCAACGAAATTTCACAAAGCACAAATAATTTAATTATTCTAGGTAAAGTTCCACTGTTCTCACTCCTCAGAGATTGTCAAATAAATATAATATTAATTACTGAGCTGAGCAAATTTAAAGTTAATAGTAACTTGAATAACTGGAAGGAATTTAATAAAATATTTTTATTTAAGGTGACTATAGGCATAGTTATCTTAACCAGAGTTATATCACCTAGGCTATTAAAATTAATTTGCCTTAAACTTCCAGTAGGTGATATAATCTCTTTATTCTGTAACAAAGTAGGGAAATCCTACAGACAGACAATAGCGTCGGGGCTACATTGCAGAGGTGGCTCCCGAACGTCATAAAAAAGGTCTGTCGTTGCAGGGTTGACGTCGCAACGTGGGGACAAAAGGAAAACAAACTTCCTCCCCCAGCGTCGTGCAACTCGTGCGTCGTTGCAGAGTTGGCGCCCAACGTGGGGCCAAAAGGAAAACAAACTTCCTCCCCCAGCGTCGTGCAACTCGTGCGTCGTTGCAGAGTTGGCGCCCACCGGTGTGGCTTGATTTAACGGAAGGTTAAATAAAGTCCAGAACTGACAGAATAAATTATTTGTGCTTATATGTATGTGTTATAATAAGAATTAAGTTAGATTGTGTAAACATACTAGTGAATTTGATCAACATTAAATATTTCCCGGGTTTGGTATTCCGCAGTTTAAGAGGGGGAGTAGGCCAAGCACCTTAGAAATAATTTGTCGCGGTAAAAACGTAAATAGAAAAAGGGGGTTTTCAAAAAAGTTAAGAAAAATGAAATGAAAGTAGTTAGGCTACGAATATTTTACTTCCGACAAATAAGGAAAAATTTCTAAGAGCAAAATGGCGAACAAAGAACTTAAAGAATTTATGGAGATGCTAAAAAAAGAGAAAGCGGAAGAAAAACAATTAAGAGAAAGAGAGAAAGCGGAAGAGAAACAATTAAGAGAAAGAGAGAAAGCGGAAGAGAAGGAAAGAAAAGAAGAAAGAAGGCGGCTAAAAGAGGCTAAGATAGAAGAAGATAAAGCGAACGAAAGGAGGTTGCGAGAAGAAGAAAAAGCGAATGATAGGAGGCTGCGAGAAGAAGAGCAGAAACAATTATATACATTAATTTCAGGAAAATTGGAAGGAGTATCGCAGGAAATAAATGTAGAAAAAGAAAGGTGTTTAAGTCAACACAAACAGGTAGAAGAAAGGCTTGAGGATATTGTAGGCAGTATACAATTGTTAGAAGAATCTACCGGGGTAATTAAAAAGAAAACTGATGAAAATTTTAAATTAATTACAAATAGGGTAACGAAGGTAGAACAAAAAGTGTTAGAATTAGGGGGACAGCCAGGTATGGTTAGGAGCCTGGTAATGCCGAGATATGAGGGGGAGTGTAAAAAAATAGAATTTTGGGGAAATCCACACGAACGCCCTCAGCAATTTATAAGGGAGGTAGAAAGTTTGATCGAGGAAACTAATCCATTTTTTAGCGATCAAGAAAAGTTAAAGTTTGCAGTGCGACAATTAAGGGGTAGTGCATTAGAATGGTGGCAAGTTATGCAAACAGAAAATATAGGGTACACAGGGTTTAAAGAATGTTTTTTAAAAAATTATTGGTCGTTACAGAAGCAAAAATTAATAAGAAATAAAATAGAATATGGGAGGTATAATGATAATAGTAATCTTACGCGAGCAGATTATTTTTGTAAATTAGTAAACAAGGCTAGAGATTTAGATCCACCGATTCCGGAGGGATATTTAGTGTTTACTATATTCCAGCATTTTAATGACCAGATTAGGTTAGCGGCAATGGGAAAGCATAG
>JAGFPH010021538.1:0-13270 GCA_018207615.1 Philaenus spumarius | reverse complement strand
CCCACTCCCCAATACCTCCGTCAGAAAATGAAATCTTGTACTCCCCACGCCCCACTGTCTCCTTCAGAAAATGAAATTTACCTGGCTACAAAAAATTTAAATTTTTGGGGTGCTCAAGTCCGTTTCCAAAACTCACTAGCACCTTATAAATTATAAAAATAAGTCAACTTTAGAACCGTTAAATTTAATCACCGTGAAAATCAACATCAAACTCACACTCACCAGCACCTTATAAATTATAGATCGGGAAATGTAATCACTATAGGAAACGGACTTGTGCACCCCAAAAATTGAAATTTTTTGGAGCCAGGTAAATTTCATTTTCTGAGGGGGACTAAACGATCTTTATAACAGGGGATTCCTCCGCCAGCAATATCAGTACTATTTTGTTACTGTAATATATTTTTTTTTTTTTTTGGCTATACAGAGGTCAAGTTTTGTGACTATGCTCTGTTTTGTAGGGCATTGTAGATATCAGATTTTTTTTATGGGTAGATAAAGGTCATTTTGTTTGGGGTTTTTAAACAAATTTTCTTTTTTGAAGGTTTTTTGGTAAGGATTGCAATCTTTCCAGAAGTGGACCGGGTTACCCCTACTCACTTCAGGAGGCCATAATAGACTGCTAACAGGACAACTGCCCTCTGCAATCCAAAACTAGTAAACCTAACACCAGATGGTGGTCTCAGAAGGAAACAGCTAAGAAAGTTGTTTAATCCCTCTAAGCAGAGCGGTGATTTGAGAGAATATCATTTACCTCTCACATGTAGCAAAGCAATCAAATCAAGCAAATGGATATGTACTCATAGATATGTATTAAAATTGTTTTAGTGGTTTCTTCACATTTAAATTAATAAAAAATGTATTAATATACAAAAAGGAGTTGCAAATAGGCTTACCAAAAGTAACATAAAAAAAATCAATTAAATGTGTTCTTTTAAATTTGATTTTGTTAAACTACTTACCGAATTTCTGGAGAAGAGGGATTTCAAATAATCAGTTTTACCAGCAAACATGTCTGGCATGACAAATACAAGAAGAGACATAAGTTCCAGTAAATTGTTTTGCAGTGGTGTGCCTGTGAGCAAGATCCGGAAATCAGTCTGTACAACAAATAAAAAAACATTAAATGATTTTAATATGTCATAACACATATTTATTAATTATACCTGCGTTTTTATTCAAAGGCTTAGTTTTTTACAATTAATTTGTGTTAAAATATTGAAAATAGAAAGCAATGTAAATAAAGAAGATTTACCTTAATACGAAATAAATTTTCATAACGTTGAGTATTCATATTTTTCAACATATGTGCTTCGTCGAACACAACATAATGAAAAGGAATAATTCGGAACATTTTCTTTTCTTCATTACTACTGCTCACCATGCTGTATCTGAAAAAATATAAAAACCATTTTGCTTTCTTAAGAATATATATTTATAGTTGAAACAATACATGATTTGGAGCCATACTTACTTCAAAATCTATTTTATTTGGCATTAAATAATATAGTTTTAAATAAACAAAGAAGGTTTTATAATGTACTCAAATGAAAGAAATTGGATACTGAAAACCACAAAAATAATGCCTCTGAAGTTTTTTCATGCTCACTTTGTTTCATTGATTCTCTAGCCTCTTCTTTATTTTAATATTCCTACTTTTCAATTTCCGATCTAATTCGTCTCCAATCCCCCGACAGTCACTTCCCCAACACATAATCACTTGCCACTTTTCTTATTGAATCACCTCCATCTAATCGTTCAATTCCTTTCCATTTTTTACTTAAAGATAAAACAACACGCTTTCCACCCATAATGACATAATCATTCACAAAGTTTAACAACAACAACGACTGCGAACAAAATACAGTATCAGGGAAAAGAAACAACTCGTGGGAAAGAATGGCTCAGCTTCAAAACATTGTATATTTTTATTTTTAATTAACATGTAATTTTGATACAATAATATTTTGATTGTCGTTTTGATCAACATTTTTTTGGATTTTGACAATGATTGTAAATTAGAAATATGATTTTATATTATAATTTGAATTTTATTGTATTTCTTGTACTCATCCTTATGCTTGGAATGGATATAAGATGTTAGAGGAAAGGACAAGGAATAAATAATGACTATATTTACATTTTTTATATATAACTCATAGATGGTTTCTTCAACAAAATTGGAGATTTTTAAACATATTCAAAATTGAAATTCATATTTAGTGAGGGAAATATAAATTAATAGACAATACTTCACAAATTAATCTAAAATGTTAGATTTTAATTCAATTAAGACCAACAACTATTTATTAAATTACCTAGATGCCAAATTTAGTAAAAGACCCGGGTTTCGTGACTTAATAATAAACTAACAAAGAATTACGATAGCCTGGCCAAACCACTTAAAAAATGATACTAGAACGAGATTCAAAATGTACTAATCATATTATTCTTGCTTCCATTATGATATTCAAAAAGTACTGGCTTGAAGTAACCATTGTTGCAGAAATCAGCGAATTTATTAGAGAAGATGTTGTAACTTGTTGAATAGGTCGGAATAGACTCAATGTACAATCATAAAAATTGAATTGGTTCAGAATGTGTAGGCTACTATTTCATATTTAAAAAGTATTTCTAAAATATTTGCCTTACGGTGTTAGTATCATAAAGTCTTGGAGACAATAACCGTGTTTTGAAAGATTGTACGTTAAGTGAACTAAATATTAAAATAAAAAGTGTTTGATAACTTTGTGAGTAGAAAGCAGTATCAGTTAAAAGTTTTTTTCAAGGAAACTCTTTTCAAAATAGTCTGTTGAATTGTATAAATGACTTTCAAAATTGTGAAAATTGTTTTTTTTTTTTGTTTTTTTTTGTTCTGGATGTTTGAAGCAATTTTAAGGTCAAGTGCCTTTTTTAATCACTCTATGTTATAAGGTGAAGAAGATTCCTAATTAACTGATCAATTTTATATTATTATTTATTTTTGATAATGCTACAAAATAACAAACATATGAATTCAGCAATTAGTATAAAACATACGGTAATGCAGTTAGTTTGTTGTAGAAAATTGAATATTTTGTTAAATTATATTTTAATTTACAATTATAGCTTATTACTATATTAAAATTATTTGTCGGTTGAATCACTTCAGCGCTTGATTATTTAAATAATTCTAATATTTAATATGAATTCAGCAATTAGTGCTTTAATTCATCTCCACATGCTTTAATTTATATTATTATACATTGTATTTAAATGTTCTATTTATATTAACTGTATTTATAGCATACAACTTTTATAAAATAAATTCATCATTTTTTTAACGTTAAATTAAAGTAAAACGTTTTAAAAACACAAGTACTCTAATTTGACTTACGTTGTGATAATAACGTCAATATTTCCAAAACCATCAGTCATCCAGGTATACCGGAGGTTCCTCCTTTCGTCAGGAGTGCCATAGTATTGAGCAACACAAAGCATAGGGCACCACTTTTCTAACTCATTCCACCAGTTTTCTGTAATCATTACAGACTTGTTAACTTAAGATAAGGTATCATAATAAACAGTACAAAAAATATTGTTTAAATTTCAAATGTATTTCAACAACGATACCACCATCATCATCAGCTAAAATAGCATACATTCTAAAAATCTTCTCTTCTGACAGAGATAATATATTTGAGTGGATCGAGTGTGCCAAATTGTAAGAAAGGAAATATAACAGTCCATAAGAGAATTGAAAAACCTTCAAAGAACCTTGAATGCTTTTTGCTTCTTATGTAAATTTTAAAATTTGCATATACAATTAAAAATAAAACCATAGAGAAAATGTGTATCGATGGAGTAGTGCAAAATAATTTCAAAATATAACTTACTTCAAATAAAACATAAACATAGTTCATGATGTGGAAAGAAAATGTAATTGTTGTAGAAAATATGATAAAAAAACTCAGAATAAATTTGTTTATACAATTACATTACTAAGTCTTAACTAAAGCAACCAAGATTCCAGGCCTAGAGCCCTACTATTCCAGAAGCATTGTGAATCCCGTGGGAAACTAAATGAAGGCAATATGTCAGTCTTTCAGGAATATGATGAAGTTCAATATTTGTTTTGATGTCACCCTCACAGGTGTTGCGTATGGCTGTGATGACATAATCCAAAATGGCCGCAATATCAAAATAAACAATCTGTTCTATCTTCGTTGATATTGAAACAGATTACAATTTTTAAAAAGCTTGTTTGAAATGTTTTTCTACAAGCTAAAAGAATGTTTTGCGCAAAATTCATATTTTGTAAGATATTCTAATTAAAGTTTAAAAAACAGTTATTTAGCGCAATATGAATGAACATGTCTTGCTGCATGTATGTAATGTCATTGGTAATGTTTTTTAATTTAAACTCTTTTGTTTCGGCTATAAATATATTGGAGAAGGTAGTTAGTAATAATGAAATAATAATAATTACATGTTGATTTACCAACATCAAAGACAAAACAAAACAATAGTAGCGACTACAGTCTCTGTGCATTGCGTCAAAAGAAGAAAAATAAACCCTTTGTTGTAAAATCGGAATCGTTTAGATCACTTCTAGA
Organism: Philaenus spumarius; assembly: GCA_018207615.1. Taxonomy (NCBI): domain Eukaryota; kingdom Metazoa; phylum Arthropoda; class Insecta; order Hemiptera; family Aphrophoridae; genus Philaenus; species Philaenus spumarius. Next base: position 8,675 of record JAGFPH010021538.1, on the reverse strand, counting down.
AGTTCTTGCTAAAAGAATGAAGTGCGGACACAAATAATGTGTGCAATCATATGAGTTACTTAATGATGTAAGGTATTCAGCATTGGCACAATAATCAGCTATCTAGCTACTCTAACTAGCTGTAGCCTATTTCCAGACTTGGGAAAGTTAACCAAAATATTTAACTGATTAAAGTTAAAATACGGAATGAAATAAGGTTTCCAGTCAAAATGACACTCAAAAATATTTGATTTAAAACATAGGTAACATTACAAATCAGTCTGATAAATAATAATAAAATCACAGTTAAAGTAACATAACATAACTATCATTCAAATTCAAAATATAATGAAAGCAAGAATTACTCAGTCAAAGTCACAAACACAGTCAAATTACTAATTAAAATACTTACTAAATTTTAGGAGCAACTGCATTTCAAAATTTTTGTCTGACATTTGCTATAACAGGGCAAAACAACTAACCCACTTATAACAAATGAACCAAACTATCCAACTGTAATGGCATGCATGGCCCAAGGGCTAATTAAATGACACTGATGGGCGTGACGACGGCATTGGGTACATAGATACAATACAAGAGAAACATACAATTTAACCATTCCTAAACACAGGCTTTCTCAAACTTCAAAGTCACCAGCAGTGTCTGGGGCAATCCTACACAACTGTCTTCCACATGGGCTTAAGGCAATAACAGATGAAAATGCATTTAAGAGGGAAGTGTTGAGATACTTGAAACAGGGCATCTTTTATTCTATTGAAGAGTTCATGGGGCTGCCATCTACTGAATAATGGAGGTGCTTTTCTTTTTTACATGTTTCAGGGCAGTATATTGGGAAAGTAATTTTTGGAAGAACAAAATTATATTAAATGTAAAAAGTATTGACAGTGTTGAAATTTAATATATAATAAAATTAGTTTAAGAAGCATAAAGTTGCAAAAAGAAGAAAATTGATGTTTTGTTGTGTTTTAGATGTTGTTGCTATCACATTTGAATGTGAATATCATTGGTTATTTTTTTTTTATTGCTGTGTTTTGTGGTTTTTGGTTTTGGCTGCTGCTGATGTTGTGTTTGTTGTCTATGTAATGTTTTAATAGCCCTGTAATAATGACGCTTGCTATACAAAATGTATTTTTCTCAAAGGCGAGAGAAATAAATAAATAAATTGTTGTGTGTTTACGCTAGCGCTAGCTACAGTAGAGCGTCGATTATCCGAACGTCAGTTATCCGAAACGTCAATCATCCAAACGCGGAAATGTACTGTAATAGTATATTTCGTTAAAAGCCCAGTAAATAGGGGTTTTCCGTGTGAGCATGATAGTTCCCATGCGAGGCGCAGCCGAGTACGGGATTTTCATGCAAACACAGAAGAACTTATCGGGCGAGTTACGTACGATATTTTTCATTATACTGTACTACACCGAAAAAGTAACATACTTTTAATCAAAACATCTTTTTATATATATAAAAAAAAAGAAACAATTAAAACTTGTTTGATTTTTCTGTTACATTTCTATTGACAACATCAATCAGTTGTTCACATAAAACTGAGACGTGTATTCTTATTTATAAAATCAGTTAATGCACGGGTAAATTTACGGTGTAGTGCACGAAAAATAAGAACTTACGTGCCTATGAACAGGTATATAAAACAGCTGTTTTCGGTGTAGTATAATGAAAATAAATAAGTACAGTACTGCACATAATTCCGAAGTTAAAGTTTTTGACTTGCAATAGTTGTAGATTTCATGGAGTTTGTGCGCTCAACGGAACAGCGGCTGCTGTTGAGTCAGCCACGCACCTGCCGCCACTCGCCGGCCAGTCACTATCTAGTACACTGAATAAATTGAATTATCCGAACAAATCTATACTAATATTATAAAGAGGTAAAGTTTGTTTTTTTGTTTGTTTTGTTTGTATGTAGGGGGTAATCTCTGGAACTACTGAACCAATTGAAAAAATATTTTTGCTAATAATAAGCTGTACTATCCCTGAATAGCATAGGCTATAATTCATTTCGACAAAAACCTTTTTTTATTTCACTATTTTAAATTTAATCGGAAAAAATTCTTAGGCTGATAATTGTATTTCTAGCTTCTAGATTAGGATTTTAAAGCGTAGACCTGAGCCTTGCTGGTTCTTTTAACCTTTATTATAACTGCTGTTATAAAATATACAAAATAATTTGATTTGAACATTTAACATTATTTACCATCTTAGTTTTGAGGTTATTATTAATCCTACACCTTTATTATAAATAAAACATGACATATGTTTTTAGAAAGTTCCTTCTGGGGTTGGCGTGCGAAGCACGCAGGGGTTTCCCCTAGTTGATTATAACCTGAATATTTTCGGTGTCGATCGTTATGGTAAGACATGGTGACAAATCTTTCCGGGCATCAGCAAAATTAACTGACGTTAGTTTTAATCGTTAACCAATATTTTAACTTTTAACGATTAAGAGTTAAAAGTTAATCAGTTTTAAAACTAACGATTAAGTTAAAAAGTTACCCATATTTTTAACGATTAATTTTAATCATTAATCCCAAGTCTGCCTATTTCTGTAGCAGTTATATTAAGAGCTGATTTAATACTTTGAAATAATTTTTATTTCTATTTTTTTTTTTTTTTTTTTTTTTTTTTTTTTTTTTTTGTTAGGTTTGTAATTAGGATTTATCCTTTGTCATTCGTATTACTTTTTAACTTTAATATATAACTCTTGCTATATTGAAAATTTAATAATTTCATTTAATAAATGAATTATTATTTACCATCTTATCTTTGAGATTATGATTATTTTCTACACCTTTATTTTCTACTTTGGATACATAATGACAAAATTGTAAGTGGAAGAAAGAAAAGGGTTGATGTGCAAAGTGTGCACAACTCTCCCATTGTTGAATTTAAGTACAAAAGATGTTTGGATAATTACTCTGAAAGTTAATAGTTTGAAGAAATGCTCATTTTTGAAATGGTGTTGAAATGATATAAATTAAATAAGGTACAAAATCAATAGTTTGTTTGAATTCTAAACATAAATTACTAAATAGAAAATAAATATCTTTTTCTATTTTTACAAATAAAATAAGACGTATTTACTGTACGTCCGGACTTTAGTTGGCAGTACAGGACATAATGGGCGGTTGCGAATCTACTACCCATCCTGACAACATGTGACTGTGGATGTCGCCGCGACGCATCTGCATGTTCACAAAGGCGTTATAGTTACTCACAGATGCATTAAAAAGGATGATCACAAGTTATAGTTATCACCTAATCTTTAACTTATATTCAGTATTGTGAACAGTAACATAAAAATAATTTAAGAAGTAATAAATGTCGATAAAATACAATTATAGCTGTGTAATAAATAAAAAAAAGAAGGAATTTAGTCTACAGTATGTTATAAGATAGTTTTGGAGTAACCATAAACAAAAAAAGAAACCCAAGACTACAAGTAATATTATTTTAGGAACTTTTTTGGCGCAGTTAAGTGTTGGGACAACAGAAATAACAAAATGCTCTGGCGTTTCCTGTAAACAGATAAGGAATAGATTCCTCTTCTGTCCCATTTCATTGTTCAGTGTTAGTTTGTTCCCGGATGGTTTAGGGTGTGTTTGTCGATACAGTGGTGCACATTTTAGTGTTATTTAAAATGTAATGTGAAACCCCATTAGATATATTGGTACATTAGTGTAAAAAAGATAAAACTGTTAAACATTGCGTTTAAATTTATATAAAGGCAAGCAGAAACACTGCGATGGGCACCACGCCACTCACAAATACGCAATGATAACTCTCGACTTCTGCGGCTCCTACTGCCTAAACTAAGCAGCCCAAGTAAAAAAGTCAAATTACAAAAATTAAATTTATCTATTTTTGTACAACTTTCCCGCTTGAAAAAGTTACCTGACCGAAAATTTAAAAAATCTTCAATTACTACATTTATTATGTCCTTCTCAGTTGCGTTTCAGTTGTAAAAGCCTATACAAAATATATATAACAAATGTATATACATTTCTTGGTGTCACATGAGGAAAGAAAGTTTTTATTAGCTTTAATTTGATACCATTTACAAAAGTACGTTATCATGTACACATTCAGTGAATTCATAGAGCGCCCGATGTCAGCAGTGTGAGTAGTAGTACTGAAACTTCATGTGAAATGCATTAGCATAGCCTTTCCCGCACTGCCAACTAAAGTCCGGACGCACAGTAGTTAAGTTCTAAATAGTAGAATTTGAACTAACCTAAAGTTGATGCAGGAACTACAATTAAATGAGGACTGCCAGCAATATTATGATTGTTTTCTTTGAGATAGGCAAGGAAGGCAATGATTTGGATAGTTTTTCCAAGACCCATCTCATCCGCTAGTATTCCATTTAATTCTTGGTTATGCATCACTGCTAACCAATTTAACCCAACCATCTGATAGCTTTTCAACTGAAACCTAGACACAAGATCAGTGTTTTTACAAGCTGACTTTTTCGTTAAAATATTTTTTAAAGAGAGAGACACATAATAGCTCTTACATGTTACAAAATAATGATGAAATATCTTAATAACAACAACAAAATTATTCAAGCAAATTTAATAATTTAAAAAAAAACTTAATAAACTTTAAAAATGTAATAAAGTAATACAAAATAATAATAAAAAGTTTTATTTTTTAGGTGAAGTTAGGACCATTGTGTCCTCTCTTCCATTTAACCTCAAATAACAAAATAAATAAATACATCAAAATTAATAATACAAACAAAAATAAATAAATATAAAATAATAATGACTTCTAAAACATAAAGCACAAAAACTGAGAAAACTAAATAATATATACACATTTATCTTCAAAGTACAATATAACTTAAAGTACAGAAAACCAAATGTAAACACACTTACACTCTCAAACACACACACACTTTCAAGAACATCATCCAAAACATCCAAAACACCCAAAAACCTTTGGAAACTACCCAAAACAACCCAAAGCCTCCTTGAACTGAACACGATCACTTATTCATTTTAAACTCTAAAGCGATGAATTCCAAAACCCACATGATGTCACAGTAAATAATTTATTAAATATCTCAGTGGTGTGCCTGAGGATAAGTAATAATGAAGTTCCTCTTTATGTGTCAGAAGTATTTACATTTGAACTAAAAACAAAACCTTTCTGCCCGATAGCGAGGCAATCAAGTGAGCAGAATAAGGTGCAATAACAAAAAATATGATAATTTTGAAAAAAAAAAACAAGTTTTAGAATTTAAATTTAAAACATTCAAAATTAAATGCTAAATTTTAAAAACCCCATAAGTGGTATTTTTACTGAAATAATAAATTTTCTAATTTTGGTAAAGAGAATTGAACTACTTTTATTATTGCCAGCTGACAAATGTTTTGTGAATCATAACATTAAATTCTTTACTGTAAAGCGGCCCACACTCGATCAGTTTAACTGCACAGTTTATCTGTCCAAAAAAAACTGCACAATTGTGTAAACTGTGTTGTGTGTGAGCTACTTCAGGTTTTTCCTCAGTTCTTTCAGTTTTTCGTGCAGTATAGTCACAGTATACTGTGCGAGTATATTTTCGACAACGAGTGACCGAAAAAAAAAGAACAGCAGTGTGATGTGTAATTCTAGCCTTGCTGCTTGAAGAAGAAAATAAGCTGAAAAAAGGCGCTGTGAACGTTGGAGATTGTACAAACTGATCGATTAACTGAGCTAACAGGGCAGTTTATAGGTGCAAAGTAGAGTCTCTCGCACAGGCCAAAAGCCTGCGTAAAAATCAGAATTGACATCACACGTGATAAACTGTGCAGTTAAACTGATCGTGTGTGGGCCCCTTTACACCTTTGGCAGTTGTTTGACTATTAAAAATAGATTTTACATCAGAGGAAAGTGATGATAGTAATCAAGATGGTCAGAAAATACTAAAATAAAAACCACACTCTAATTAGATACTTCAATTACTTAATCGAAATGTAAAGATTTGATAACATCGAGCATTTTATTCATTACTAGATCATTCGTTTTTACCTTGTGATAGGGCATTCGGAACCGTAAAAAGGGCTAAAAGAAGAATCTATACAGTAAAAGAATAAGGAAAAATGTTGTTAACTCTTCTCCCAAGTTTTAAAAACACCTTTTGGAAAAGATGTTATAAACTTTAATGCATGGTTGCCTTTACTCTTTAAAGTATATTGAACCCTTCTTAGAAATAGTTGTACAAAAAAGGTTAAAGTGCAGTTTAAAATTTCCTTTCTTTAAGTCTGCAAAGAAAACGGACACTAACTAGAATCGGCTCAGAGGTTTTTGCATTATAAACTTCAGCTAATTTATTTCTGCCAATTTAATTAATAATAATTGACTAGATGATGTAGAGATTTTCCAGAAGAAAAGAAGTGTATCTATACTGATATTTATTCTTGGCACACTATAGAAAGCAATGACAAAAGATGGGGAAATATTAAAGTGCGGGAGCTAGCACATGCCAAGTGTGCACTTATATGTCCCCTAAGTTTTGTTGCAGGGCTTTGTTAAACACCTATAGGAGTATTTTTTTTATATTGGTCACATGGTACAGATCATAGTCGTTTGGTCGCCATATTTAAAAATGGCCACCAAATTGCCAGTTTTTTCGTTCAAGTGTATCTCCATACCCATTGGTCCGATTTAAATTTTTGAAAGCTCGTTTTACTCCTTTTTTGAATTCCAACCAATTTTGTAATAACACATTTTGTTTTAAATCCACAAAATATGGATAATGTGTGAGATACATTAAGGTTTTTATATTTCAAGTTCGCCAAGGAATTTAGAAAATACTCGTTACCTTTTTATTGTAGTTAGTATATAACGCAATATTTAGTTCCTTACTTCGAATGAACAAAGATAAGTTACACAGTGAAGCTGGTGAATCCTTAGAAAAGATGTAGAGACAACAAAAAGACATTAACTTGTGCATTTTATGTAAAAAGTAAAACGTTTTTTGCAATTATGCTCAAGTGAAAACAGTATAAACGACATTAAAAATGATTCTTAACTCATAGGGGACATCTTTTTGATAATAATCCTAAATGTATTTCCTAATACAGTTCTTGTGACAGTGTATGCCTGCAGCAAAAACATCTTCCAATGTTTTAAAAAAAACTCGATAAAAAAACTGCATCAAGTTAAAATTGCGAGGCTTTCAGTAGTTGCTCTGCTCTAGACTTCTCACAAATACGGTATAGTTTCGATTCTCCTTTTACTTTTAATTGGTTACACACTATAATTTTTTGTAAATTGTACGCTAGGACCAGCTCTACGTTTCTGACTGTGTTGTTGGGCGCCAGTATTACCCTCCTCCTCCATGCTTGATTCTTCAGCATCTTTTAATTGTTTTTCTGCTCGTTTTCCCTTAAGTATGTAATGTCTGTAGCATTCTATATTGGTAACTTATGTTTTTTTCATCTTCAATGCTTTTCAACACATAAGCACAAGTTAAGAATCATTTTCACTTGAGCATAATTGCAAAGAATGTTTTACTTTTTATATAAAATGCACAAGTTAATATCTTTTTCGTTGTCTCTACATCTTTTCTAACGATTCACCAGCTTAACTGTGTAACTCATCTTGGTTCACTTGAAGTAAGAAACTAAATGTTGCATTATACAATTACGAACTACAATAAAAAGGCAATGGACATTTTCTAAATTCCTTGGCGAACTTGAAATATCAAAAATCTTAATATATCTCAATAAATATTACAAAAAAATGCGTTCTTATAAAAATTTGTTGGCGTTCAAAAATGGAGTAAAATGAGCTTTCAAAAATTTAAATCGGACCAATGGGTATGAAGATACACTTGAACGAAAAACTGGCAATATGGTGGCCATTTTTAAATATGGCGACCAAACGACCATGATCTGGACCATGTGACCAATTTTTTTTAATACTCCTATAGGTGTTTAACAACGCACCGCAACCAAACTTAGGGTACATATAAGTGCACATGTAACATGAGCTAGCTCCTAGACTATTGTGTTAAAATGAAAATTAGGTCAATAGAACCTTATTTTGTTCAATAAAATTTACCATACAGTTATTTCAAACTAAAATATGATTAAAAACAAATGTTCGATGTAAACCCAAAGCACCGTACTTTATGTTTATTTATTACATAATGCAAATTAACTTTAAAAAATGTATATACATTTGCAAGATGAATCAGTTGTAATACCACAGCCCATTTATCAATTATATAATAAGCTATAAAAAATCTTTTTTTAATTTTGTTATTCTGTAAAATATACAATGATGCATTTTCAAATTTTCACTTGTGATTAAGTTGGTGTGAACGACCAAAGTTGGCCATAAAATTGCAAAAGCATTAGAACGAAAGTTACCCAGTATTATCTTAATTTTATTTATTTACAACAAACGACTTATAAGAGCTACAACTATTCTAATCTATTACTTACTCAGGATTGAGAAGCGTCGGCTGTGATTTTATACCTGTAGCACCAGCGGCAATTGCATTTTCTGTTTGGCTTGCAATACGTTCACATTTCCTCATTAAATGAGATACAACCTCTCTAGCATTTATTACTTTCTGGGCTGCATTTAGTAATTCTGTACCTAAGAACTTGGCATTTTGGAACTTTGTTACCTATATGGAAAGGAAAAATAGAATAACTATAATG
>JAGFPH010021535.1:1513-13271 GCA_018207615.1 Philaenus spumarius | reverse complement strand
CAATTGTTTTACAAATGATTGATTGTTGATGAATTCATATTTAATTTGGAGGGGGGGGAGGTAAAGATTATTTAGTTTTATCTTCCACCTACCCCCAATACAAAATTACAAACATAAGGGAGAAAACTAAATGTTTTAAGTGCGAACAGAACATAAACAGCATACAAATGAAACTTCGAATAGTTTAGTATACAATAAACATAGTTTTTATGCTAAATAATAAAGGAACAAGGGATTGCGATCATGAAAGAAAAAAGATTTGATTGTAAGGGGGAAATTAAAGAGGTGATTGTACAAATGTAGTTTAGTTCCTAAAAATAAATCTTATCAACCCGCTTAGGTTAAGTTATTTACAAAAATAAACAACTATTGCGCAACCCACACTTTCATTCTCCCTCTACGTTATAAATGGATTAGTGGAACGCGGTATGCGGTGGGAGTTAACAAATAGAAAATGTAATGCGTAACGAATGGTTGCTATGGCAATGACAAATATAAAATACGAGTAACGAAAAAGCGTTACCAAATTGGTTGCTACGGCAATAAATGTAAATACATTCAAGAAAATTGTGTTTTGGTTCATTAAAATTAAGAGACGAACGGTTCCGTACGGCGTAGTTCAAGATATAACCGTCAAGCGCTGAAATACATTCAATAAACGTAAAATGTCGGTTCATCAGTCTAGGCCTAACCTAAAATTATTGTGTGCATATTTAATTTGTTTTGCCTGCCTTAACGGCAACGTACGTACAATAATTTTAGGTTAGGCCTAGAAAGTAAATTCAAGTCTAGCCTAACCTAAAATTACGAATGTATGCTGCCGTTAAGACAGGTAAAATAAGTTAAACATACACACAATAATTTTAGGTTAGGCCTAGACTGATGTACCAACATTTTATGTTTGTCGAATGTGTTTACAATGAATGGACATTTAACTGTGTTTACCATCTTAGCTTTGATGTTATAATTTATTCCACACCTATAACGTTAAATGTATGGAAACAGTAAAATTTGTATAAAAACCTATCTAATAATAAACGGCAATTGAAAGATTAAAATTTTATGTGTGTATGTTGCCGTTAAGGTTTGTAAAAGAATTGAAGGTCTTCGCTCCTGACGGGGGTCCCACGACCACAGACATTAACTTTTTTTGGTTCCCTAAAATTAATTTGCTTTCTTCTTCTATAGATTTGTTAGAATAGGCAGACATTTTTGGAAAACCTATTCTTCGTTCATAAACAAATAAACACTGCACTATTTCAACCAGTGCCTACGGATGACTAACGCCGAAACGTGCAGCAATAAAGGCTAACCTATTTGTTAAACTTATTTTACTTTTGAAATAATTTCATGCTCTCCTTAAATTAGAATAATAAATCAGAACTTAATATAAAGTTATATTATAACTTTAAATAAAGTTATAAATTTAATTATTATAACCATATAGTTATAATGTGTTGTGGTGTTTTGTTACCAAAATTACGGAAATCTGGAAACTAAGATCTGTTTAACCTATTTTTAAAATAAATATACCATTTTATTTATTTTTCCAAAATATCACGACATAAGTTTCTGCATTGTTTCTAAATCGCCCTACAAGGTAAATAAACGGTACCAGAAACTGGCACATACTTTCTCACAAACATATTTAAATTACTAAACAGATTCACTGTGACTTCATTATTGTAGGGGTAAGAGAGGTGATTTTAAACTAGGAGATTAACTAATAAATATTATTATTATTAGCTAGAGATAAAACTATTCGATTGATTTCGAAAAAAATTTGCAACAAACTCGTCAATTAGGCCTGTATAGATGCACGAAAATAGGGTTTGAACAATTTTGAAAAACAACCCCTTTTATGGCAAAAAATCCCCCAAAATCCGTTATTATTATTATTAGCTAAACGATAATTTTTGGAAAGATGCCGTATTTTGCATATGGTAGGGCACATTAAATGCTACAAATAAGCCAAATTTTTCAAAATCGTTGGAGCCGTTTTTTATAAAAAATAATAACTGATTTTTTGGGGGGGGGTTTTGCCAAAATGGGGGTTGTTTTTAAAAAATTTTCAATACTGTTTCTCGTGCATCTATACAGGCTTACTTGACATGTCTGGTGCAAATTTGTTTGAAATCGATCGAATAGTTTTTGCTCTAGGTTTGTATACATACAGACAGACATACATACAGACATACAGACGGACATTTTGTAAAAACCAATTTTTTGGACCCAGGGGGTCCCAAAACGGATATTTCCACAAAAATCTCAACATCGATTTTATTTGCGATCACTATACTTTCTCTGTACTATAATAGTATAGTGAGAAAGTAACAATTGAATATTCCCGCATCAAAATAAATTATAGACATAGCTTTCTGATCAATAACGCTCGGGATGTTAACATATTTTAACAACCGAAATTAATTATTTATCTAATTATTACTTGTAGGCCTACAACAAAAGAACAACACATCGGTTGTGATCAATCATGCGTTAAACCGTTAATTAATTTAGAAGCACACACAATGCTGCCTTGTTTCATTGGTTCGTAAATTGATATGTTTAATGGTGTTATCAATAGTTAACGAATTCATTTTTTATTCAGAATACCGATGTATTAATGGTCGAATGATATATAACATACCAGGGGCTCCGCCCCTGCTCGCTTCGCTCACCAACCCAAGCGGTTACTCATTGCTAAACCAATGCAAACAGATTATTGTATCTAATATTTTCAGGGAAATGACGATTGAGCGGTGTCCTATACAAATCTATTGTAAAACAGATATCGAAATTGACACGATCATTCAAAATAATTGGAATTGCGGCATGCGTTATAATTTTACCATTAATATCTAAATAATCAACATGTCTGTTGAAGCTGTTGTAGAACATGTTTTATTAAGTTTTGAAAATAGAGAATATACTTCAGCTACACTAGTCGACTTATCAAAAGCTCGACAAATAAATTGCGTGAGGAGGCTTGGACAACTGGATTAGGGAATTTTAAATTAAGAGTCAGTAGTTGGCTCAAACTGAAAGCTTTTTATTCCATCCAGGAGTATTTGATTTGTGACACTAGTTCTTTAAGTTTTTAAATGTTCATTAAAATAGGTTGTCTTTTTGTAGTTGATTGTGGTTGTATATTTGTATTGATTTTGACTGTTTCTTATAGTAATTTTATTTTATTGTTATATTGATGTCACTTGAAAAAAGTGATGTGTTGGAAATTTTTCTTCAAATTTTGCTCATTTTGTTAAATTATGTTGACACTGTCTATTGCCATAAAAAATGTGCTTAATGACAATAAAATATTTTGAATTTTGCATTTTGAATTTTAAAGGAAGCAATATAATATACTACACCAGATTTTTGACTTAATACAATAAGCTATCTGTTTTTGCTTTTACCCAGCCTAAAATAAACTGTTAGTGGAGAAACATAATTACCTGATTCTAAACTTGCCAAATTGGTTGCCAATAAACGTGTTTTGGTTCTTCGTAGGCCTAATAATTTTTTTTAAATATTATTATTATTTTTTCCGCTTACACACTTCCTCAGCAAGGGATATTTAATTAAATTACAAGTTAAAAAACATGGACCTTACCGGGAATTGAACCCGGGACCTTTACGTTTCCGTCGTAACGCTCTACCAACTGAGTCACCATGATTACTCCAGATATTGGTCGATGTTATCTCACTTGTACGGTTTTACTGCAATTATTGAACTAACGTATTATCATAGATCATGAATACTAAATAGATACTGGGGCTGTGTGCCGAAAAAAAGGTTGTCGCGAAAATAGTACATGATCGCGCCGCAAGGTATCGCTAGGGAGAAATCATTGGTAGCATTGGCGTTTCATACAGCTTCCATCGTTTCCCCAATAGATAACGCCACTATCGTCGAATTTCCAGTGGAACAAAATATTGCATTTGATCGGAGTTCCATTAGGTTATCCAAATACAATGGTATTATTGAGGTATTCAGTCTGTTAGTTCAATAATTGCAGTAAAACTGTACAAGTGAGGTTACATCGACAAATATCTGATTTAGGTAAAAACGTTGATAAAAATCAGCTGTTTTATGTATAAAGAGCAACAGCAGATGCTTGAATTGAATTATAACACAGTGAGCATTTTTCGACTTTTGATTGATTTTAGTTTGTCTAGCCGACCTAAAAATGCTGACGGTTGTTAAGAGTAAACTGATTAAAAATTTGCTACGTTGGTGTTGGTTGCTACTGTAATGAATGAATATAAAGATGTGTGAATTAGCTTTTGAGCGAAACGTCTGTTTTGTCTGGCATAGGGCTGGGAGGGAACCCCCGAATTTTCACTAACTTTACGCATTGAAATAAATTTTTTACTAAATCCTTTCTTAGTTAACGTCTATGACTAAATAAGAATATACCTTTAAATTTTGGTATTTGTATCGAAAGCACTTATTGTTCTACTTTGATGCTATGTAGATTAGTCAGCCAATCAGGTACAGGGTGTATCAGGAAGAAACAGAAAGAATTGCAGGACGTGTTCTACTGGTGAAAATAATGAAAAAAGTTCCTATAAACATAGGTCCGCAAACGCTTCGTTTTCCAGATATCCGCCATTTTGTTTTTTGTACAAAATAATTCATATCTAGAGAACAGTTTGACTGATTGAGTTCAAACTTGGCATGAAGTTTAAGCTGTCAATGATATACCTTAAAACAAATAAACGATTAAATCCAATCATGCGTTTCAAAATGGCGGCTGTTTGAAAATTTCAAACCTAAATTACTCCAAAACCGTACATTTTAACGAAAAACGTCAAGATACCTTTTTTGTAGCCCTTTTGATTCCCAATCGGATGGTGTAACTGTCAAAACAATCGGATGAAGGATAATAGCTAAGTTAAAAGGTAATGACAACAAATGTCCATACAATATTGTAGTATTTACAGTACTGTGTTTGTATAGGATGCCGAGTTGAACAAACCAATTAGTACACATAACCTAACTGTTATCCTTCATCCGATTGTTTTGACAGTTACACCATCCGATAGGGAATCAAAAGGGCTACAAAAAAGGTGTCTTGACTTTTTTCGTTAAAATGTACGGTTTTAGAGTAATTTAGGTTTGTAATGTTCAAACAGCCGCCATTTTGAAAAGCATAATTGGATTTAATCGTTTATTTTTCTTGAGGTATATCATTGTCAGGTTAAACTTCATACCAAGTTTGAACTCAATCAGTCAAACCGTTCTCTAGATATGAATTATTTTGTACAAAAAACAAAATGGCGTATATCTGGAAAACGAAGCGTTTTCGGACCTATGTTTATAGGAACATTTTTCATTATTTTCACCAGTAGAACACGTCCTGCAATTCTTTCCGTTTCTTTCTGATACACCCTGTATACAGGGTGTAAAGTAATTACGGGATCAAACTTCAGGAAATGGTTTTATGGGTCAAAATAAGAAAAAAAGGTTCATACTAACATAAGCCCGAAAACGCTTCGTTTTCCTAATATCCGCCATTTTGTTTTTTGCTCAAAATAAATCATATCCAGAGAATGGTTTGATTGATTGAGTTCAAACTTGGTACGAAGTTTAACCTAACATTCATCTATCTCAAGAAAAATAAGCGATTATCCAATCATGCATGTCAATGCTGTTTGAAAATTTCAAACCTAAATTTTTCAAAAACCGTACATTTTATTAAAAAAATGTCAAGACACTTTTTTTGTAGCCCTTTTGATTCCCTATCGAATGGTGAAACTGTCAAAACAATTGGATGAATGATAATTAAGTTAAGTGATTTCTACTCAATTAGGCTATAAATACAAAATTAAAGGTCAGCTCCTAGCGTAGGAAATACGAAATTTGCGTAGCAATGAACGCGTTAAGGAGTACCCTCCCCTCCTTCGGCAAAAGGAGTCGAGGGATATTTTTGACGTCCCCAAGAAAACGTTTAAAATTTGGGAAGCCAATTTGGCTGTTCTGGTGAAATATTAACCCACACAGCATTGAGTCTGTACCTTCACACCATCAGTGAATATTAGATTTGATTTGATTTATCTATCAATCTAGAGACACATGTTAATCTTGTCAAGTAATAACATAAATGCACTAATTACTAAAATACAACACTACAGCACAACAATAGCATAAAACAAAAATCAGGCCAATATTTTACAATACTAAAAAACAATATTCCTAACATCAGCCTGAAAAAACTCACTTAAACTATAAAAACGATTATTACAAATCCAGACATACATATTTTTTTAAAATTTCCTAATGTCTACAGAAAAAGCTCCAACAGGGAGCATATTGAACATGGACATACCAATATATTGATAGGAAGTCTGGGTTATACTTAGTCTAGCAAAGGGCTTATGTATAAGCATGCCTTTTCTAGTATTGTAGGTATGTACATTATGGTTCATCACCAATCTACCAAGTTTCGATTTAGTTAACATCAAACATTCAAAAACATATTGACTTATGACAGTTGGTTCCTGCCTCTGCTTAAATAAAGACCTACAATGCTCATCACATGAACTAAATGTGATCAGTCTAATAGCTCTTTTCTGCAAGAACAACACTCTGTCGATTTTTGCTGAACTACCCCAAAATAGGAGACCAAACAATAGTACACTATGAAAATAGGCAAAATAAACAGTTCTTAGATAGCTTTTAGGTAAACAGTTTCTTAAATGTCTAATCAGGTACAAAGCTTAGTAGTGGCCCAGCAGCTCATTCTTGTAAAAAATAAAAATAAGTATGTGTAAAATCAAACGTAGGTACGTAACATTTAAAACATATTTTAGTGCTAATCACTTTAAAGAAAAATAACCTGACTATAATTAATAATATACATATTTTCTTTTCCCTGGGAGCTGGGGGAGGGCGTGGCCCCCTCTGCCCTTGGGTATGGGCACCCATGCTTGTTGTAGAATAGAAAATAAGTTCAGAGGGCAAGTTTGTATCGGTCAAATTCCATCACAGCTTCACATAGCACACAGAACATGCCTTCGCATAATCAATTAACGTTTCTGTCAGATTCTCCGATATCCCACAAAGGCCAACTCTTAGCACGCTTCCGATAAATGAGCCCCAGTATCCATAGAATGCATTCCGGATACCTTTTATGTAGAACGCGGTATAACCTTTACACAATTAATTGATTTATTGCCTATTTTAAGTTGTTATGCAGGTATGTCCCTCTATTATATAAAAAAGTTTTCTAATTTTTCTTCTCATAATTATAAAGTAGCAAGAATAGCTACTATCTAGCGAAACCACTGCCAAGGGAACGGGCTTGGAAAAATTAACGGGGAAAAAGACCCTGTTGAGTCAGTAAGAAGAAAAATAAATTTCCCCATTATATAAAAACGTTTTTCTACTTCCTCTTCTCATAATTATAAAGTAATAAGAAAAGATTTAATACGTGTATTGCGTAGCGGTGACCATTGCATAACTTCCAGGCACACAAATTCATGAAGTCGATTTCAAGTCGAAAAAATAAAGTTGAACGCGGCCCCCGAAGATCGCGAAGCGATCGGAAGTGGGGTGTGGGGGCTGGCTAGCGGAGTGGCTTACAACAGAGCGAGAAAAAATTATAACTTCTCATTTTAAAGGATTATCTATTACTTTCTAACTATACTATAGTATAGAGAAAGTATGGTGATCGCAAAAAAAATCGATGTTGAGATTTTTGTGGAAGTATCCGTTTTGGGACCCCTGAGTCCAAAAAAAGTGGTTTTTACAAAATGTCTGTCTGTCTGTATGTCTGTATGTATACAAAGCTAGAGCGAAAACTATTCCATCGATTTCAACCAAATTTGCACCAGACATGTCAAGTAGGCCTGAGTAGATGCACGAAAAAGGGGTTTGAAAAATTTTGGAAAACAACCCTCTTTTTGGCCAAAAAACCCCTAAAAATCTGTTCTTTTTTATAAAAAAACGGTTCTAACGATTTTGATCAAATTTGCTTATTTTTAGCCTTTAATGTGCCCTACCATATGAAAAAAACTGCATATTTCTAAAAAATGTCGTTTAGCTAATAATAATAACTGATTTTTGGGGTTTTTTGGCCATAAAGGAGTTGTTTTTCAAAAATTTTCAAAACCTTTTTTCGTGCATCTATAAATATCTAATTGACATGTTTGGTGCAAATTTGTTCAAAATCGATCGAATAGTTTTCTCTCTAGATAATAATAATAATAATAATATTTATTAGTTAATCTCCAACTTTAATAAACAATCACCTCTCCTACCCCACCCTACAAGTCACAGTGAATCTGTTTAATAATTTAAATTATGTTTGTGAGAAAGTATGTGCTAGTTCCTGGTACCGTCTATTTTGTTTACATCTTGGATTATCTTGGTGGTTTAGAATGTATAATAACATCATCCATTTTTACCGAATTTCCATAGGAAATATGAGCTATTGCAGTGAATCTTATGGTGAGACCCTTGGTTGGGAGTGGTCAATGAGTACTGATAAAGGTCAACAAAATGTGTCATTAAAATCCAGGATGTCCAGTAATTACGGGATCAAACTTTGGGGAATGGTCCTATGGGTCACAATAAGAAGAAAAGTTTGTATAAACGTAAGCCCGAAAAAGATTTGTTTTCCAGATATCCGCCATTTTGTTTTTTCTACAAAATAATTCACATCTAGAGAACGGTTTGACTGATTGAGTTCAAACTTGGCACGAAGTTTAACCTATCAATGATATATTTAAAAAAACAACAATTTAATCCAATAAAGCGTTTCGAAATGGCGGCTGTTTGAAAATTTAAAACCTAAATTACTCAAAAACTGTATGTTTTAACGAAAAGTTTCAAGACACCTTTTTTGTAGCCCTTTTGATTCCCCATCGGAAATTGTAACCGTCAAAACAATCGGATGATGGATAATAGTTAAGTTAAAGGTAATGACAGCAAATGTACATACAATATTGCTGTATTTACTGTGTTGGTATAGTATGCCGGGTTGAACAAACCAATTATTACACATAATTTTTTAGTTACACTAATTACACATATTTGTTGAGTTATTTAGGTTTGACTTTTTCAAACAGCCGCCATTTTGAAACGCATAGTATCGATTATTTTTCTTGAGATATATCATTGTTAGGTTAAACTTCGTGCCAAGTTTCAACTTAATCAGTCAAACCGTTCTCTAGATATGAATTATTTTGTACGAAAAACAAAATGTCGGATATCTGGAAAACGAAGGTTTTTCGGCCTTATATTTATATGAACTTTTTTCCATATTTTGACCGATAGAACCACTCCCCGAAGTTTGATACCGTAAGTACTGGGCATGTGTACATATAAATAAAAATATGTGTTCCCACTCTAAAGCCACAGTTTACGCCCGACTCCTTCCAAATTGGGTAAAGACGTTGATTTTCCCTCGGACGAGTTCGTTAGCCAGTAAGTACCATAATTACAAATTATTTGTTTGACATTTTTCGTAATAGAATTAAACTTTTTTGGGGTTTTAACTAAAATAAACGGTACCCGGACCTGGCACGTACTTTCTCACAATCATATTTAAATTATTAAACAGATTAACTGTGACTGCATAATTGTATGAGGGGTAGGAGAGGTGATATTAAAGTAAGAGATTAACTAATAAATCTTATTATAGAGAGAAAACTATTCGATCGATTTCGAAAAAAATTGCACAGAACACGTCAATTAGGTACAGATGCATGGAAAAAGGTTTTGAAAAATATTAAAAAACAACCCCCTTTTCGGCCAAAAAACTCCCAAAAATCTGTTATTATTATTATTAGTAAACGAGAATTTTTAGAAAGAAGTAGTTTTTTGCATATGGTAGGGTAGATTAAGGGCTACAAATAAACCAAATTTTGTCAAAATCGTTTTAGTCGTTAAAAAAAGAAGAAGAATAATAACAGATTTTTACGTGCATCTATGCAGGACTAAATGACATGTCTGATGCAAATTTGTTCGAAATCGATCGAATAGTTTTCTCTTTAGCTTTGTATAATGCAGACATATAGACAGACATTTTTTTTAAACCACTTTTTTGGACTCAGGGGTCCCAAAAACGGATATTTCCTCAAAAATCTCAACATCGATTTTTTTGCGATCACTATACTTTCTCTATATTCTGTATAGTGAGAAAGTAAAAACTAATATAGGTTATTATTTGCATATTGTTTTATACGACCTTATAGCCCTGCCGGTTCAACTAAAATCGATAAAAACGTAAAATACCGTAAACGAACACGGTTAACTAAATCAAAAGGCGAGGGATGCAAACCGGCGAATCGAATCCGTCAATAATCCTAGGCAGCAGCTATTCAGCGTCTTCCTGAGTATACTGATTCTCCTTAATTTTTGAAATACTCACGTCGTCGGCACAGCTGCGTAATAGAACTATTTTAGTATGGCGGCCAACAGCGAAATTCTAGTGTAAGCCTCTAATTCTGGTAATGTTAAAACACTAGTGGTTGTTGAAAACATAACCAGGTAAAAACTAAATATCCCCGCTCAAACATTAATGACAAAAACGGCTATCTAATCAATAACGCTTGGGATATTAACATATTTTAACAACCGAAATTAATTATTTATCTAATTATTACTTGTAGGCCTACAACAAAAGAACAACACATCGGTTGTGATCAATCATGCGTTAAACCGTTAATTAATTTAGAAGCACACACAATGCTGCCTTGTTTCATTGGTTCGTAAATTGATATTGTTTTATGCAGTGGCGATAATTCCAAAAACGCATGTTCACAATGATGGTGTGCACACGGCGCATCAATAGGTGTGTAGACCACAATATATGGAGAAAATAATTGCATGTCTGTAAGCGAAGATTTAATTATAAAAATGAAATTCGTATAGAACTTTGATGAGTAAAGGTCGGATCACACACATTAGTCCCGTCACAGGTCAGTCATATCAGTCCCGTCACGGTTAGAAAACATATTCTTAGATTGATTTCCTGTTGCATCATCTACACTTATCCCGCTCAGATTTCTTCCCTCCGATATTTTGTGATTGTTCGGACACCTGACGGACGAGCCGGACGATATGTTATACAGTGTTCTACTACGTTAACGAAATTATTAAGATGAACAACGTTTATTTCACGATCCTTTTGGAAAATTGTTTGATTTTATGACTGCTTTAATTTTGTTTAAATAACGTTAACTTAATTTAAACTAACACAGACTTGTTTTACAGTAATATAATTAAGTTACAGCTCCATGGCTCTATATAAAAAATAATAGATCAGTATAAATACCCAAGGCTCTGTATTTTATCAAAATATTAACAAATAATTTTGTTATTGCCCTTATAAGCTTTTTTTAAATTTATTAAATTATATTAAATTTTGATTAATAAATGTATAGTAAATTAAATAAATAGATTGATAAATAAAGAAATTGTAGGTCTATATTAATAAATTTATATTTTTGTATAAATAAATTTGTATAATCAATAATTTTATATAATTATATACAATTGTATATAGTCATTTTATAATAAATTGTTTATTATAAATAAATAAATATTATATGAAATAATAAATACATCACATTCACATACATCATATTGCACTTGACTGTGATTAGACTAGACTGAACTGTGACAGGACTGAGACTGAACTGTGACTGAACTGAGACTGAGACTGAACTGAAACCGAACAGTGACTTGACTGAACTGTGACGGGATTGAACTGTGACGGGATTGAACTGTGACGGGACTGAGACTGAACTG
>JAGFPH010021534.1:0-13271 GCA_018207615.1 Philaenus spumarius | reverse complement strand
AAAACTAACAGGCCAGACGCGTTAGATGTAAAGGTACGTTGTGATTGAGCGACTGGTGCGATCATCGCTCTGCGCAGAGTGATAATCGCGGGCGCCTGCTTTGCATTGTTCAAAATGGTCTTGTTGTCTTGTTATGAACGGGCGACTGGTAGAATAATCGCTTCAATAACAACAGTCTGACGGCGATAATCGCAGAGCTATGATCGCACCAGTCGCTTCAATCACAACATACCTTAACCCGATAGCAAATGGAAGTCAAAACGGACGTACCAGGTCACATTTCATAGAACAAAATATCACTGAACGAAATCATGATTTGTCACAAAAATGTTCAAATGTGATCTTTCAAAATTTCAAATGGTCCAATCAAAGGAAAAAACGAACACATCTACGAAGAAGCAAGACAATACCCAAATAAAATAAAAATGAAAACAAACACTGAAATGGAGAGGAAAGAGAAAATACCCTTAGTTCAACCCTCCCAATATCACGGCTTACCATCTGAAGATACACATACTTTTATATCCAGATAAGAAGTGGCTTCAAGAGCTTACGGATGGACAGCCAAATCACAAATCAAACTATTAATCACATACCGTAACGTCGAAGACAACCAAATAATAGCACATGTAATACAGGGTTTAAGACCTGAAATTTGCGAACATATAATAACA
Organism: Philaenus spumarius; assembly: GCA_018207615.1. Taxonomy (NCBI): domain Eukaryota; kingdom Metazoa; phylum Arthropoda; class Insecta; order Hemiptera; family Aphrophoridae; genus Philaenus; species Philaenus spumarius. The sequence goes on along the minus strand of JAGFPH010021534.1, from coordinate 12,597 downwards.
ATGGAGAATAGAACACTAGACCAAAGAATCTAAGGAAAATTTAACAACTTTTTCAAAAAAAAAACCTAAATCACCAAAAAATACTTAAGAATCGCGGAAAACCACAATAGCACGGGAACTAGACAATTTGAAACCATTAAAACCATGACAGAAAACTAGAGCAACTTACAGAAATTGTACACACATTAGGGTTAAATATACAACAGAAAGGTTATAAAAAAAGCACATTTCAAATAAACGGTACCTGAAACTGGCACATACTTTCTCACAAACATATTTTAATTATTAAACAGATTCACAGTGACTTCATTTTTGTAGGAGGGGCAGGAGACGTGATTTTAAACTAGGAGATTAACTAATAAATATTATTATTATTAGCTAGAGATAAAAACTATTCTATCGATTTCGAACAAATTTACACCAAATACGTCAATTAGGCCTATATGGATGCACGAAAAAAGGTTTTGAAATTTTTTGAAAACAACCCCCTTTTTGGCCAAAAAACCTCTAAAAATCAGTTATTATTATTATTATTATTAGCTAAACAAGAATTTGTAGAAAGATACGGTTTTCTGCATGTGGTAGGGTACATTAACAGCTGCAAGTAAGCCGAATTTGATCAAAATTGTTAGAGCCGTTTTTTTATAAAAAAAATAATACCCTAATTGATTTTTTGGGGGTTTTTTGGCCAAAAAGGGGGTTGTTTATCAAAATTGTTCAAACCCGTTTTTCGTGCATCTATACAGGTCTACTTGACATGTCTGGTGAAAATTTGTTTGAAATCGATCGAATAGTTTTCGCTCTAGCTTTGTAAATACAGACAGACATTTTGTAAAAACCACTTTTTTGGACTCAAGAGTCAAAAAATGAATATAAGACCAACAATGTTCAAAACAATGTAGGACAAAACTACACAATATGTAAAATAAATAAATAATAAAGAAAGTGATTTCCATCCAAAAAGAAACAAGCAATACATAAGTCAATAAAACTGTTTTGTATTAAAAATTAGTTAAAAAAAGTGAATAGTAATACTACTTTCAATGGATTTTTTTATGATTTGAACAGAAGTTTTTTTTCTTTGATTAGACGACAAGACAAACTTGTTCACTCACTTCCGCTCATTTAAAAATTATGAATTTGTTATCGTTTCAAAGCTAACTAAACGTAGTTTATAACTATGTAAATTTGATATTGAAGTTAGAAAATAGTCAACTTTTAACCCTATTTGAATTTAGACGAATATTTCTAATAATATGCAAATTATGTTTAGTAATAACTTTTTCTACACTATATTTATGTGTAGTGGAAAAGTTTTTTTACTATTTATTTCACTTCATTTTCGAAATCACCAATCTAAAGAACATAAAATGAAGGTAATTCGGTATAGTAAATTTCATATTTGTATCGTTAAACTCATACTGTTGGAAAGCACGTTTCATACAGAAACCAAAAATATACACTTTGTAAGACATTTGTTGATGATTTATGCGCAAACGCAGTTTGGACGAAAGGCTGCATTTTTAATTCGAGCCGTGACGTCATCTGATGAAATGCGCTGAACCCGTCCAAAACTCGTCGTTCTGAGTAGCATCCCTTATCTACTTACACCGTTTTACACCATGGTTTTGGGACTGTTGTGAGGGGGAGGGCAGTTGTTTGCAGAATGACCTTGGCAGGCTCTCAATGCTGTAAATGTCTAATATGTTTATACTTTGTTTACACCACACGCGGCACCCTCTATCGGCTCGTCTCTACACTGCACTACAAGCAGTAGTAGTCGAATTGCCTGGCTGTCAATAATACGGCATTTTCACACGATTAATTGGAGTTTTTTAACACATAGAAACAACAGATTATCTCCTAGTTTCTTGGGGGGGAATCGTCAAATCTTCATATTTTATATCGATTTTAATCAGGAGCATATGAAAATTCCCCCCCAAACTGTGAAAAACACCCCAAAAATGTATTCCCCCCCAAAAATTCTGATGGCGCAACTTGCGCCATCAAACCATGCTGTGGGCACCCCTGGGTGCGGGCAAGCAAGTTCTACAACTTCTAAATGCATTAAAAATATATGAATCATACAATATACATTGTTTAGCCTTAGAACTACTTAATATATCTTAGTTGAAATCAATAGTAGTATCTCCATGGAGTAATGGCTATATGTTGGAGCATCATCAGTTTCCTAACACAACCCAGCAAAATAACATGTGACGAAAGTATTGAGAACTAAAACAATTAATTGTTGTTTCTGCACGTATTTGCGCCAAGCAGAGATGTATGTATGTTTGTGATATGTGAACAGTAGTGTTAGTGTTATTGGCTGGCCTGATGATGCTGCCTATGGCAGCGAAACATGTAGCTACTACTCCTGATAGAAAAAGTACTAAGGTATGTTAGTAAGTATTTTTACTGTATCAAATTTAAAGTTGGTAGTTTTAAAAATGATTTTAATAATTGTCAGTGACACACAGACAGCAAAGCCTCACCATACGGTTCCTTTTTTATTTAATCCTAATAGTTCAAATGATGATGAAAGTGATTTAACTCTCTACAAAAAAGTGTAGATGAGTTTGTTAAAATTTTAAATTTACTATCTTAATTAAAAAATCTGTATTAGTATTTAGTGAACGAGTATTGGAAAAATTTAATGATATCAATTATATTTAAAAAATGTACTTTCTTTTGCTATAATAAGACCACAGTAGAATATGGTATATTAAATATTGTTCTTATTGGATACCATATTTTAATTTATAAGTTATTTCTATTTGCAGGCTAATAGAACAGATAAAACAAGCTCTAGTTGGGAATAAGAAAGGAACTAAATTCAAGCCACATCATTTTAATGGAACAGAAAATTTAATGGCAGCATTGGAAGTCATAAGTGTGCCAGTTGAAGAGGCGCATTCGATCTTGAAAGATATCCTGACCACTGAGAACAATAAGTATGTTTAACTTATTATAGATCATTTTTAGGTACTGATAAATCTTATTAGTTTTGTGTTATTTATTAATACAGTACCTGGGCAACCGAGCATCGCTCAGTATTTTTTTTTTAGAAAAATGTATGTAAATACGAATTGCATACTCAATAAATATGAATATTTTTCGATCTTACATACATATGAACTGTTTATTTAAATAAAAAAATTAAAAAAACATGAGTGTAATTAGTTCTAACATTTTATTAGAATTTGTTTGCAGATATAAAACCTAGCACATTCGAATCCTGACGACCAAAAACCTCTATAGGTACATGTAGGTTATGTGTAACCTATCGAACGAATAGGCCATATTTGATATTGTTTATGTGTTTTAGAAATAACAAAATAATAATTATAATCATTAGATTAGAGAATTTATATTATCTTTATAGAAATGCAAAGAATGCAGAAATTGGTGAAAAGGTTTTCAGAACGGTTAATAACAGCACAAAAATAATGTTTTAGTTACGTTTGGTGTTTGAATAAAGAAATAAGGTGAACATTATACCACCTGAGACCTGATTCATTGTTAATGATTTATGTTTGTATCTATAATGTATCTATTCGCCTATACTTAGTGATTTCAAAGGTGGGCTATAAAATAAGTTCAGAGTTTAAATTTTATGCGCAATTTTCCGAGTTTATGCGCATTTTTGCAGACATAAGACCTAGCGCATTTTATTCCTAACGTCAAAAACCTCTATATGCAAATTTTCATCAAAATCATTAGAGCCATTATGGAGATCCCCGAAATAAATTTATAAACAAATATCAAGAATTGCTCGTTTAATAAGATATTCGCCTATTCTTAGTGACTTCAAAGAATAAAAGAAGTTCAGAGTTTAAATTTTTGCAGACATAAGACCTAGCGGATTCGATTCCTGACATCAAAAAACCCTTATATGCAAATTTTCATCAAAATCGTTAGAGCCGTTAGCGAGATTCCCGAAATAAATTTATAAACAAATATACAAAAGTTGCTCGTTTAATAAGATAAGATTCGCTTTTACTTAGTGACTTCAAAGGTGGTATATAAAAGAAGTTCAGAGTTTAAATTTTATGCGCATTTTTCTGAGTTTATGCGCATTTTTCTGAGTTTATGTGCATTTTTGCAGACATAAGACCTAGCGCATTCGATTCCTGAAGTCAAGAAACCCCTATATGCAAATTTTCATCAAAATCGTTAGAGCGGTTAGCGAGATCCCCGAAATAAATGTATAAACAAATATACAAGAATTGCTCGTTTAATAAGATAAGATTTGTTTTGAAGCTCTTTGATGTCCATCCATGGAAGGTGGTTGCCATTGGGATATCTAACAATACAAGAGAAGTTAATTATTTGTTGAAGTTAATGATTGTTAAATGTTGGGCTTGGAAATAGTTAGAATAAGGCTCTTAATTTATAGAAAATGTTCACTTTACATGTTACTTTATATACATAGATTCGTACAACAATCTTCTCCATCTCTAACACAGACATTTTCTAAATTAGATGTTATTTTTAAGTATTTGATTCTATAACACATAAGTATGAGAATTATGAAGATTTACTGTCAAATTTAGAGTAACTGATATATACAATTTACTGTGTTTTAGAATGTAGCATAACTTCAGTTCAACTTGGTTTTAACGGCCTCGGCTAATGCATCAACTCGGACATAGCGTCATTTTTTTTAGGTCCGGTCAAATCGTTATCTTTTACATTATTATAAACCCCTGTTTTAGCGTCAATAAATATTTTAACCACTCGGTTGTAACGTCATAAATCTACAAAATATCAATGCCAAACTTTGAATTCAGTTTTCTCAGACCTCAAAAAAATTGGGAATTCCCCCCTTCCTTTGAATTTGGGCCGCTTATTTTCTCCCTCCTCAGAATCAAACCGCGAAATAATCAATCTACGTATTTTTTTCAAAACCTTCGGCGGGTCCAATCAAAGTCGGTAGAGGGGGACAGGGTTCCACTACAAGCAACACTGCTAACTCTCCCACCCCTCCTCAAGAACAATTCACAGAGTATGCGGTGACTGCTGTGTGCTGTATGTAACTAAACCCATGACCTTGCTGGGAAAGTGTTTGGACAATAGAAAAGTGCAGTGAGACTCATTCGTATAGCCTGGCGAGACATTTACGTAGTTGTGATCAGAAAGTTGTCCCCCCCCCCACAATAATGTTGACACTTTAAAATGTTTACGTGTTTTTTAATACAGTAAGTTAATGTTTTAATACATACTGTAATTTGAGTGTTTTTAATACAGTTTGTTAATACACACTACATGTATTTACTCATTAAAACTTTACACATTAACCAATGTTACCTAATTTATAATTGTAGGTGACCTCAGCTCCAATTAGCTCGAATTATTGGGGCCCTACTGTACATTAAAAAAAGTATAGTGTTTTTCTTTTTAATAAACGTCATAAATAATGTTGCCATTAATAGTAACACTGTATAGTTGTTTGACCTTTCACTTAAGGTAACAGTACCTGGAGACCGAGCTAAAGCTCGATTATAAGCAGGGCTATGATTTTAATAATAAATATTGGATTATTGAGTTTTGAGGTTAGGCCTATAACACTAAACAACTAAATAAAGGGTATATACAACATTAGGCTTACCTGTAATAAAAATACAGTTTAAAGGATTAACTACAATCTCAACGCTATGCCTCAGAAATAAGTCTTGCCTAAATTAAAGTATTATTTCAATATCGATTTATTCCTAGGGCCTAGTTCGCTCACGTCAATAACTACTATTATTGCAAGTTTCCATGAACATTGTTTAGGTTAGGCCTATAACATTAAACAACTAAATAAAGGGTATGTTTATTATGTATTCGTTGCCATGGTAACTATAAATAGATACAACATTTTAGGCTTACCTCTAATAAAATATACAGTTTAAAAGAAAGCAGATGATTATTGTAATGGCATTGAAAATATTTGCATCAGCTGTGCTTTGTATTGTTTAAAATGGACAAATTTCACTTTTTAATTTAATAAAAAGACGTAGAAAACGAATATTCCCAGACTGGTGACCATTTCCAATCGATTTCTCGTGGCCAAAAGCCTAATATAAAATCAAAAAATCAAAAATCCTTAGACGGAGATTCCAGATCCATTTAGCAGACAAACAATTATCTCTCGCTTTAGAAGATAAGATAATACGATTTCCTGTTGGTACATCTTTATAATGTCACTCGGACGTAGTGTCAACATTTGTTCGGTCCCTTCGTTGATGCTATAACCAAGTTCAACTGTATATGTAAACCATTACAAGTAATTTATTTCATATTCATTAGTTACAAAATTTGCTCAATATGTTGAGAAATATGTGCGTATGTATACCTTACATGGTATTCTATTGTTTTAGTGTTTGTTTGAATGGAATTTATACTTCAAAGAGTTTTTTATTCTTTATTAATATTTCCTAATCTGAAAGTAAGAGTTCCTGAACTAAAATAACTTCGGTTAGGAATTACAGCAGATAAAAAATTAGTAAAATTCGTTTTTACCAAAATCTTAACTCGGTTAATGTTTTTTTTTTTCTTTCTATGTTACAGAAGTAAAGCATGGTTAGATGTGGCTGCGTATATGCTTATTACAATCAGTAAGAGTTCCATGTGCTTGTCAGCTGATTTAGTAAAAAAACTTCCTGAACATGCTTGTCTTCATGATGCTTCAGCATTGTATCTCACAAGGTTTCCTCATCAGATACCACTAATCAAAACAGGTACTGTACTTCAAAGTTCAGTTGCTTAGAGTAAACGTATGTTTTTCTTAAACTAAAGTGACAGAAATGAGTGCATGAATGAATACAATAAACTTGATTTTGTTTCTGGCAGAAGGCTGCAGTATTATTAATAAACACAACTTTTCAAATTACCTATTTTTATTAAATGTTATCTAATACTTTATTCTACAATATAAAGTGTAGGTGCTACTCGGGTGTCAATGGTCCGACAGCCTCACTCAGACTGCCATTTGTATTCTCAAAGCGTTGCTTGGGTTCACACGTCAATTCAACATATTTTAATCAACCTACACGCAAGTTGCTCAGATACCTAAAAATGTCTTAAACATTCGTAATTAAAGTTAATTTACTGTAATGTAATTTATATCTATAGACTTATCACGTCACACAACTAGTGCCAAGCTTTTTTCGCCCGAGAGAAGAAGGGACATTTGCAAAAGAAAGACGCCACCTCTAACATAGCCAGAAGCTGGGAGGCGGACCACCTGAGTCGGACCCGTTATAGTCTTAAAATTACAAAACTCCTATCAGGAAGAAATAATGTTCTCCAAAGAAGTGTAAACCTCTAATCTGTTAATTAATACTAAATATTGGCTAACAAATTCTTTTATAATTTTAAAAAATAAAACGTAATACGAAAATTTTCATGTAATTTGCCAACAGATTCGTTGGTGACAGAACAGAAGAATTTATCCAAACTGACAGAACTAGTTTTGAATTTTGACATTGATGGAACAATGTTAATGAAGTTATTAAATAACAACAAGCATAACCCTGGAGTAATGATCCCTGCGTTAGCTGCAGCGAGTTGTTGTCTACGCTTTAAGTCCTCTAACTACCAAATAATACATCATCACACCGACATGATACAGGAGGCTTTGGGAACTAACCCACACCCGGATTGGCTATCTCAACATAGTTCGTTCATTGGGACTCTCATAAAGGACCAAAAAAGTAAGTCGTTTGAACTCTTTAAAGTAATCAACTAATGATTTTCTTAGCAACTATTAATCTTGCAACTAAAGCATACGGCATTGGTTGTTTATGCTATTTAACTTATGTTAAGCAGTCTTTTATAAGTTGTTCGAACTTTTTCTGTAAAAACAGATGTTTGGGTATGTATTATTATTTATTTTTCCTACAGCTGTTTAATAAAGGTGCAAACTAAACTACATATTGTGTTCTGCATCAAGTAATTATACGTCTTTGTTTTACTTTACCGCACGGCAACTGTTTACTTTGCGCACACCAGCTGTTTCCACTGCGCACAAAGTAATTAATTTAAACACCCGTGTCCACACATTTGATTTTTGAATTTGTATCACCAAAAGTATTAAAAATTGGAATAAGATTTACCAAGAGTCTGAGTTATGGGCAGCCCAGTTGGCAAAACGCTTTACTACTCATTCCACCTGCCAACTGCGTACTATCCTGCATGAAGACTATTCTGACTATTCTTATGAAATTGTCTGTTACGATATCGATTTATACCTAATTTATATTTACCCATGAATAGTTTATTCAACAACAATTATATTTACATGGTAGAATCCGCTCAACATATTGCAATTCCTCTCCCCCTTCCCCGTCCCCTTTCTCCCACCCTTTTACAGGAAATTTGCTCCCACAAAAATCAGAAAAAGCTCCGACAAATCAACAGTCGAAGAAAAAGAAACAAAGGAAGCCACTTTTTAATTGATTCTTAGAAAAATACAGTAGACTCGGAAGCAAGAATGGAATCAAACTCGTACTTCCCCTCCGCTTTTCTGCCCGCTACAACACAAACATATTGCACATCTATCATCGTGTCACCACACTTAATTTTTGAGGAAATGCCCGCCAAACAATCAACGTTTGAATCTCCTGCCAGATATTACATGCTGAAAGAGAAAAAAACAACTCTGGTGTTCCATGGGATAGGCCGGTTAATTCGAGGACCTTTTGAACCGAGGCCTGTTAAGAGGGTTCTATTCTACCTAGTAAATGTACTTTGTGTTATTACTACGTTAACCGAAATCAAGCTGGGCCATTCCAAAGCACTTCCACGTTGGTCATAGTGAACCACTACAAAGCCAGTGGTTGAGGTTTTATTAGAAAGCTATAATTATTTTACTTATATAACCTATTTATGAGTATTTGTGATTATGAACATTTGATTTTTTGCTTATTTAAGAAATATAGTGAGTTTAAACAATAGCTGTAATATTAAAAAGAGGTTTAAACAGCTGCAATCCTTTTTAGACTAAAAATACTTTTCCTTTTGTTGTGAATCTGGTGAAGTGTGCAAATAATGTAGCAAAGGTAGTATTTTATAAAAAAATGTGCTCAAACAAAACATCAGTTGGTACTATAACATTTCAACTCAATTTACTATTAATTTAAATATTCTATAAGAAAATAAAAAAAAAACAGAATATTACAAATAACAACTCAAAATTATTTACTGTCCAAAGTTATCAGTGTTATACTAGAACAACAATATTAAATGTCTTTAATGTTTAAAGATTGGTAGAGCAACGAACAATCTCAATCTCGGGTAGAGGTTAGTGCCGTCTTTTCCCAAAAAGAAACAATATAAAATAACATAAAGAAAATAAATCTGGTAAAGTAATGTTCAAAAAAATAAATTAAGAAAAAAATGTAATAAATGAAAATATAGAGATGGTACATGATATCAAAATGAGTAGAACATAGTATGTATGCATATAAGTTTATAATATAACACAAAATAATCGTTCACGCACAAAAAAATATTAAACATAGAAGAAAATTATCTATAATATCAAAATTGTTCTGATTAAATTCAAAGTTTATATCTATTACGAGCATATTCAAATGTTAATTTTTAATTTATTTTAAATAGGGTTAGAAAATATGGAAAGATCTCACCAAATTTTAATATCTTCTAGTCTCTGACTAGTATTGGATCTAAATTCAAATATTTATACTTAATCACTTGTTATTCATTAAATATCTTCCTAATGATCCTTCAAAGACAATCGGTTTTCTGAGCAATAAAATATTTCTCCGCTTTAAATGTAATGTTTTTAGTTTAATAATTTTTTTACAAGAATCCCCAATTTTAGGCCTCCTTTTGTTGAAGAGAAAATTTTCTTTTTCTTCACAATTTCTTCTTTCTTCTTTAGGTGAATATAAATGTAAATGCACTTTTAAAAAAAAAAATATGTAATGATATTTAATTATAATTCTTAAATTTTTTATGCAAATACAGTAGTGAATGTATATAAAGTATAATTATTTGGGCAAAATAAAGAAAATACATGAATAACTCCTTATTACTTTATCGTTCTACCATTTAGCCTTTATACTCGTTGTCTATTGCCGAAAATATTTATTTGTAATTTATAAAATGCAGACGATATGGGAGTTTGTGCCGTGTCGAGCACAAATGTTTTTCTGTCGATTCGACTGGTTTACATTAAGTTTTTTTATTTTCCTAATTTATCGTTGCTTTATCATATTTAGACTAAAGATCTTTTATATATAATAAAATCCATTCTTTTTATAGGCTGTCTTGGTTTTTCCAAATACATGTTACTTCTGTCGCCTTCCCGAGTTTCAAACAGAAACCAGGATTATGATTTCCTTACATGCATGACCTACCTTTTTCAACTTGTGTTTGAATCCCTCTATATATGTATGGATCTAAGTATGTTGTGGATGAAATTATTACAAAATCAAGTTTAAATTGCTTTATTTACAGCTTATTTTAAAGGATGGCATTTGATTTATTGTTGATCTAGCCTATTACATAACATTAATTAACATAATATGTTTTTTATGCAAAACATTTATTTTGTCTTCTGAGCAACTCAGTTGAATATTTCATTGAAAAATCTTAGGAAACTATAACAATACATGACAAATATAAGCAACATAAATTCTTGAAATATTATATTGGTCATGGTTTTAACAATTGATCACAGTCCAAACAATATTTCAATTCCAAACTTCTGGTTTCTCTTAATATTATAGCAGCAAATTATTTGAAACTGTTTTTCTAACTCATTGATGTATTTTGATAATCGATACTTGCTGAATATATTTTGCCTGATTTCTTGGTGATTAGCTCTTGTCTTTCTTTACTCACGTAAAACCCTTGGCCTTATAACTTTAAAAATGAACAGGTACTTTATATTTTTAATATCCGTAATTATTTTTAGCTACTACACAATTTAGTTGTAACTTTTGAGATCTCTAATTTTAGTGCAGAAATCTATATTGTTTTTATTTAAAGAAAATTAATTCAAGTTATTTCAACATCTTAGTTTTGATGCTATGGTTAGGCTACTCTGAAATTCTCTATCAATTACATATTTATATAGAAACATTGACTAAATTACAATACACATCACCTAACTTACAATGCCAACCTAAAAATAATACAAAACCTGAACATCAATTAACTTAAAAATAAAGGATCATGTTTTCAGATTATATGCTAGATTTATGAGATATAAATAAAAAAATATGACTAGATGGTTTAATAAAATTATCACTTTTTTTTATAAAACTCTGTTTTTATAAGCAATCACTGGCTAACCTGTAACTAGGGAGGTATACTATGAAGGTTTATATACAAATACGTTCATGAGCTAACAAATTGAGGTTCACTAATTCATTTTCATTTCTAAATGTAAGCAGAGTTTCATTATTTAAGGGAAACCAGTGTACCTTTTTAGTTATACCACATTCCCTTGAATTACTAATTTTAAAGTCTGTAGTTTCATTCATCGTATCACGTTTGCTACCGTGTGTTGCATATATACGTCGCACGGTTCACCACCACAGACTGTCGTGACACTATTAAGCAATACACATAGACTGTGACAAACAGTTGTGTCTTTCGCCACAGACCATGAATAGGATTTTGTTCAAATGAGTTAATATACTCTTTAATAACCTAAAAGGTATGTCAAGCAATACCTATTTGTTTTTTTGTTTTTTTTTTTACTGTTTTCAGCGTTTTTGAAGTCATTGCATATATAAGTTTTTTTGTTAGACTCTGAAGCAGTGTTAGTAAAACAAAGTGTTTTGAAAGTTGCACAACCAATAAAAATTAAGACTGAAATACAAAGGCGGAAAAACAGAATTCCCAGGAATTGTTAAGTGAGAAAGAGGGGAGAAAGATTCCTGAGAACTCCGCGTCTTCACATTCCCATGAAATACAAAGGCGGAAAAACAGAATTCCCAGGAATTGTTAAGTGAGAAAGAGGGGAGAAAGATTCCTGAGAACTCCGTGTCTTCACATTCCCATGAAATACAAAGGCGGAAAAACAGAATTCCCAGGAATTGTTAAGTGAGAAAGAGGGGAGAAAGATTCCTGAGAACTCCGCGTCTTCACATTCCCTTGAAATACAAAGGCGGAAAAACAGAATTCCCAGGAATTGTGAAGTGAGAAAGAGGGTAATTTTCCCACATTCAAAATCGTCAAAGTTACAGACCGAGCACTGCATATGAGCGGCAGACCTTCTTACATACTGATTCCAATAAATCAGGTCTTTAAAATATACTAGTAGGCTACTTTACAATTTGCAGTTTAATAACAAAATAATACTGCCACAAATGTGTGACGTCAGTCTATTTCAATTACACCAGACGTTGCACATTTGCGGTGGCAGTCTGTGGATGGAAATTGGCCGTCACATATATGAGACGCTAGTCTACACGTAATGAAATATGTTACTATGGTGGTGGCGAAGAGCCAACCATAGGTACTTATCTAGAAACATTTCCTTATTACATTACTTAGGCCTATAACTAAAATAGAATTACCTATCTACATATATATATATTTCAATATCTTTTTATAAAAGTTTAAAAAATTAGC
>JAGFPH010021533.1:0-13272 GCA_018207615.1 Philaenus spumarius | reverse complement strand
ACACCCCAAAACGTGTTCTGGGGACCATGATCGGTGCTCATTTGCTACTCCCGACCTTGGGTCTTACCATAAGGGCCACTGCAATAGCTCATTTTTCCTATGGAAATTCGCTAATAACAACTTCGAAAAAACTCAGAAAACTGAGAACAGTTCTAAGGAGAAAACTGAAGTAGCCCACACACCACACGGTTTACGCAATCGTGCAGTTTTATTTGCAACTGTTGTTTATTCTGTTAAACTGTTCGTGTGTGGGCCCCTTTAGAATAGAATTGCATTGACTGTTCGTCATGTAGCGCTTAGTGTTGCTGCTGCTCTCGACGCCTTAACCCACAACGCATTCTCAGGAAATTTGTCCAACGCATTGACATTGTATTTGGATAACCTAATAGAACTCCGATCCAATGCAATATTTCGTTCCACTGGAAATTCGACGATAGTGGCGCTATCTATTGGGGTAACGACGGAAGCGGTGTGAAACACCAATGCTACCAATGATTTTTCCCTAGCGCTACCTCGCGGCGCGATCATGCACTATTTTCCCGACAACCTATTTTCGGCACACAGCCTCCGTATATGCATGCATGATCTATTTTATTATTCATGATCTATGGCATTGATCAAGTATTTGGTTTTATTGGGGATATCACTTTTGAAATATTTAACCCTACTAGAGTTTTAAAACGCAACGTTCAAATACGATTAATTATGTGAGAAAATAATCAGGGAAAGTCGAGGGAATTTTTTTCGTACGCGTTGGAAGCCTGTAAACATCACTGTACGTCTACCGACCATGCGGATTCTTGGTTAAATTAACGATGGCACATTATGTAAATGATAAGTCATAAACAGCACGCGACGGTACTGGCGCGCATGCGTGAAGAAAGTTCACCTCTCGGGAGAAAACAATATAGTCATGACGTGTACTCATGTAGTGTAGGATCTCTGTCACTTGAACGAGTGATCGGGCGTGTTTATTTTGACCTACACGAACGTTCCCTTTCGTATTTTAATATTTTCTCTTCGGTTGTACGTTGGGTGGATACGACTTGGATAAGTCGCAGTGATTTCACCTTTTTCTGCAGGTGAAGGGAGGGACGTTGGGGGCAAGTTATTATTATTATACATTATTGGGGGGAAGGGCAAAATGTAAAATCTCCCAACAATTTTGACCATATTTTCCAACTTCTGCGGTGGGGGTTCCAACGTGCAGAAGGGGGCTCTGGGTTATGTTGTGTGAAACAAACCCCGTTGGAGATGGGTCTCTGGAGGCTTATCCTCGGAATTTCTTTTGATAAATTTGACTTCTCCAAGTAGGGTTTTCAACATTGCACGTGCTAAATTGAGTACTTAAGGGTCTTCTATACCTTGCGTAAAACAGCAAAAATATGCACTTCATACTACCGTGTTTCGGACGCCGTTTTTCAACCTAAAAATTTGTGAAACATCTGAAATTGTTCTTAAAGGCTTTGTGCTTTTGTCTTATATCTCATAATTGAAAGAAATCGTCGGCAACTCCTTTTAATCAACAGTTTAAATGAGTAAAAATTGATTATTTTTAACACATTTTTTGGGAGTTTTAAGCAATAATTTCCATATTTTAAGCCAACACGTAATAAATATAAAGCCTTCTTTATAACTTAAAGTAGTTTCCCAGATTATTAATTTATAAATAGAAACCGAAACACGGAATTACGAATGCATGTTTCAATGATTTTGCGGCTTGAGTCAGGCCTTTTGCATTGAAATCATACTGTACACTCGGGAGTTTTCTTCAAAGTAAAGAAGAGCCTTAAGAATTTTTAACATTTTCTTTTCCCTCAATATTTCCCGCAAACTTAAAAATTTCCCCACTTCGGGGGAAAAAAACCCTAATCTGGCAACACTGGTCTGGCGCAGTGCATGGCATGGTCAGTCAGTGTTGCCACAATAACAAGGGTTGGAGCTAAATATGCCAGAACATTATTTAAAAGAAGGCAATGCGTTTTTTTGGTACAGAAATATTTTGATTTGCCCCAACATTTTTGGATTAGAAATTATAACTTGCTTGTTATTTATTTGTGAACGTTGGTAATTAAGAACAACAACTTTCGAAATCCAAACCCTAAGTTGGATTTTTTCGTGCAATTAATTCGAACATTAAAATCCCAACTTTTTGTAAAATCTCAGTGTTTTAAATTATTGGTGGTGACACCCCTTTGCTCCCCCCCCCCCCAGCGAAGTCCCTGAGTGAAGGAAATCTCCACCTGAGAGTATTTTTTTATACTAGTTTTCTTTTAATTTTAAACATGTGTGGGTTGGAACATCTTAACAAGATTTTGGACATTGTTTTGCTGGAATAAGGTTAGGCGAGTTTTGCGGGTTTTTAACAGTTGGGATTTTGATGATACTCTTACCACGTTTTTAACATTTTCTGTTCGAACATTTGCCACCCATTTGAGTTTAAAGAAAATAATACACTTCGTTTCGAGGGTATAAATCGACTCTCGTCGTCAAGTGGAAAACTTAAAACGTATCACATCCGTAAACTGATAAGCTCTGAATCGAGCTGGAAATGATTTTTAACCAGCTCAGGATCGATCCCGCTACAATTCCAACAGTCGATTAGTGTTGAGCGACGATAAGGGTTTAACTGGTCAGTTGTGAAAGGTGTATTAACCCCCAAACAAATATTTATTGCTACCAAGCTGTATATGAAAAATAATTCGTCTACGCAGCTGAACCGCTGACGTGAGTTGAGCGAATTTCCAAACTTAAGTTTAGGACCATCTGTTTTAGGCTTTCAACGAACTATTTGGGGAATCCAACTCATGAAGGCGCTGAATAGCTGCCTGTGTGTACGAAATATATTAGTAGAATTTGTTTGCCCCTAAGCCTCCAGCTTCGACACACGAGCACCTTCGTTCCAATCGCAGCGGAACAGCCCGCTTTGCGATTTTTTGCCCTTCGGCCTTGCGGCTTCGGGTTAAGGGCTGCTTCGCACATACAAAATTGTTAATTGGGCCTCGGATCATAAGTTAATTTGAACCGGGTACTTTTATGGTAATTTACGTTTTGATCGATTTTGGGGGAACCAAGCGAGCTATCGGGTCGTGTAAAAAAACAAAATGTGCAGAATAATATCCTACATCAATTGTTTTAGTTAAAACTCTAAAAACGTTTCATTTTCGTAGGAAAAATCTTTAAAAAAATGTAACCATGATCTTGTTGATCTGGGTACCATGATCGGTGCTCATTTACTATTCCCGACCTTAGGTCTTACCATAGGGTCACTGCAGTAGCTCATTTCTCGTGTGGAAATTCGCTAGTAAGAAAATTTTTCATTGAACATATTTTGACCACAAAATCTCATCCCAATATGCCTTCGGGCTAAGCCCATGCTTTCGGAAGATTCAATGGTTGGCTTTCTTGATTTAACAGGCTATCAAGCGCCTCCGTTTCGAATCCTTGACTTACATTCCCGTTAACGGATTCGCAAAGTTAAGGGTCTGCTCCAGTTAAACGAGAAAGCAACCGGCGACGCCAGGCGCTTCTCTTTATAGCCGTATCTAAAGAGTGCAATATCTTGCAGCTGAGCGCTTTGACATTGCCTCATTTCAAACCATTTTGTAAATCCATCTTTTGTAATTGAGTGCTGAAAAAAGTCTGAATATTCTTTATAAAATTGCGAATCCGGCTTGCGTTTCACTTTTAATTGTACATTTTTTATTGTGTAAAGAAAAAAGTTAAAACTTGAAACTTCAAAAATGTGAATTACATGACAAATGAAAATAAACGGTACCAACTGCCACATACTTTCTCCCATGAAATTTTATATCTTCCCAAGAGTATAGCATAGGAGGTGGTTATTTAGAATTGCAAAAGTAGGACATACCATGGAAAATATTAGATGCATGTAACACACATCCATATTATATTATTATTAACACTATTCGGTCGATTCGAACAAATTTGCACCAAACATGTCAATTAGGCCTGTATAGATGCACGAAAAAAGGTTTTGAAACATTTTGAAAAACAATCCCCTTTTTGGCCAAAAACTCCCAAAAATGAGATATAATTATTATTTTTACCTAAACGAGAATTTTTAGAAAGATGCTGTTTTTTCATGTTTTAGGGTACATTAAGGGCTACAAATAAGCAAAAATTTATCAATAATTTAGAGCCGTTAGATATTCCAGAATTACACCTGCATACCAAATGTCATCAAAATCGGACCGTTGGTATGGTCTCCAGCTCTGTACACATCCTAACAGACACACGGACTGACATCACCAAAAAAACACTTTTTTTGGATTCAGGGAGCACTAACACAGATAATTCCACTAAAAATTTTTTTGTGGTTCAGGGAGCACCAAAACAGATAATTCCACTAGAAATTCAAATTCGAAAATTTGGTCGAAAACAATACTTTCTCCATACACTACGTATAGGGGGGAGAAAGTAATAAAAATATTTTTGGGTTCAGGGAGCACCAAAACTGATAATTCCACTAAAAAATCAAATTCGAAAACAATACTTTCTCCATATACTACGTATAGGCGGGAGAAAGTAAAAAAAAATATGAAACCCAAAACGGATAAGTATTGTAAATGTACTCAGAATGAGACCTTGCAAACAATCTATATATATAAAAGCGAAATACCACTCACTCACTCACTGACTCACTCATTACTATTTCTCAAAAACTACCGAACGGATTGAAATGAAATTTGGTACGTAGCTTCCTCTAGGGCTATAGGCGCTCGCTAAGAAAGGGTTTCAAAAAATTTCGGAAATTTTAGGAGAGGTTTGGGGGGATCAAATTTACTAAAATCATAATTTTAGTTCTTTTATTATTATGACAATAGTGCTTTTATTATTTAAGATCTATACATATAAGCCAAATACCACTCACTGACTGAACACTTAAAAAGAATACAATTACGTTAAAAAGACTGAAAATACCAACCACCACGGGCAACGCCGTACGGGTCAGCTAGTTTTATGATAAAAAATAAATGGTTTGAAATTTAACATTGCTCTTATGGGATACAAATCCAAGATGGCCGCCACAACAGTAGACCCTTATAAATGTAAAATTAGAACTAATCGCAGCCACCTTATGGCCAGGAGAATAACAGAAAAGATGTTCGCTGTGCAGTACTTCGAGACAAACCAGTTCCCGTGTAAATATAGACATCAGTTGCCTTGGAGATCCCGCTGCGCCTAGGCTCTGGATTTATGCACTTTGACCTCCGTTCTGACTATCACGTGATCAGTTCTTCCTTGTTGGGTGATTATTTAGTCGTAGGTAGTTGCCTACAGTAACCTGTGATGTATTCATAATATGCATATTTAATAAGCTTAAAGATTGTTGTATCAGATGCACTTTCAACGCCTTTCTTATAATATATTGTCCGCGTTGCTACTTAGAGTCCGCTGTATTGGCGGTCATCTTCGATTTTTATCCCATAAGAGCAATATTAAATTTCAAACCATTTATTTCGTTTACTTTTTACGCATCCGTCTTGCAATTTACATTTTTTTAAACGCTTTTGATTTGTTATGTAATTGACATTTTGTAAGTACAAAGTTTGAATTTTTTTTCCTAACACAATAAAAAATTAATAATGAAAAATAATTTGCAAGCCGCATCCGAAATTTGATAAAGAATATTCAGTTTTTCAACACTCAATTACAAAAGATAGACTTATAAAATGGTTTGAAATGAGGCAATGTCAAAGCGTTCAGCTGCAAGAAATTGCACTGTTTAGATAGGGATACAGTGAGAAGCGGTTGCGTTTCCGGTTGCTTTCTCGTTTACTGGAGCAGACCCTTAAAGGCTGCTCGGTACGGAGTGAATCCTTGCACTTGGCCTTGCCCTGGCGCGATGGGCCGGGGGTGTTTGGAAAGGGCGTAAGTGGAAGAAAACAACTTTTCCCACATCGCTTTCTAATGTGACTCATCCTTCAAACGAACTAGTGGATGTGTACCTCACCCTTAAGGCTCGGCTCTCCACATTCAAAACTACGATATTGGGTACCAATTTCAATGTTAAATAAGCAAAACATACCTTCACTATTAAGCATATTTTTGTGCTGTTTTTGTTAAAAAACGAAAGCTGTATTTTTTTTCTTAAAGTAAAATAGATTGTGGGTGTTGATTGCTAAGGATTTTTGCAATATCTCTTTTTGCAACTGAGTAAAAAATTTGTAAAGTTTACTATTTTTTACTATTTATATCATACGTTTATGAAAACAATAAAACGGTTTCTGTAAATGTATTCGGCAATCAACATCCGCATATGACAGTACTTCAAAATGAAACCAAATTTTTAAATTTATTTCACGAATTAACGGGAAAAAATTACTTATTCTGTAGCATTGCTCTTATGGGAATAAGATTCAATTGGCGGGCAGGGAAGCGCCCCCTTAACACGTTCACTGCTACGCAAATTTCGTATTTCCTATGCTAGGAGCTGACCTTTTATTTGTTGTATCTATAGCTTAAATCAGTAGAAATTACTTTATTTTTTATTTTCGGACCTTTCAACGTAATAATCACTAATATCTTAAAGTTCTTCCAATACGGGGGTTGGCGTGCGAAGCACGCAATGCATTGTGTATTGAAAATACTCCCAATTCGGGGGGTTGGCGTGCAAAGCACGCAATGCAGTGTATATTGAAAGTTATCCCAATATGGGGGTTGGCGTGCGAAGCACGCAATGCTCTGTGTATTGAAAATTCTCCCAATACGGAGGTTTTTTTAAATAAACTTAAAAAAATTTAAACTCTAATTACTGGTTTGTAGTTTGGTGACCGAACAGTTCCCTACACTGACACTTCCATACACTGCCCAAAATACTGACACTTCCCCACAGCCCTTAGACGTGGCTACCTGTTTAATGACTCAGAAATAATCTCGACTGACAGTTCCACACACATCCCCCCCTCCCCCTCCCCCAAGGCTAGGTTAGGTTAGGTTAGGTGATGAAAATCAGACTCTGCATTTATTTTATTTTGATAGAAATTACATTATATCGCAATGATATTTTCGAGACCGTGTTAGTAACGAAGTACGTAGACCGAGCGCTTTTCTTCACTCCAAAGGAGTATTATGTTAAGGGTCTGCTCCAGTAAACGAGAAAGCAACCGGAAACGCAAGCGCTTCTCACTATATCCCTATATCCAAACAGTGCAATTTCTTGCAGCTGAACGCTTTGACATTGTCTCATTTCAAACCATTTTATAAGTATATCTTTTGTAATTGAGTGTTGAAAAAAAAACTGAATATTATTTATAAAATTTTGGATCCGGCTTGCAAACTATTTTTCATTATTGATTTTTTATTGTGTTAGGAAAAAAATTCAAACTTTGTACTTATAAAATGTCAATTAAATAACAACCCAAAAGCATTAAAAAAAAATGTAAAATTCAAAACGGATGCGTAGACTGTGCTTAAAATTAGACCTTGCAAACAATTTTGCAGACCATTAAGGTGCATCGTTACTGATGCGGCTGTAACGATGATCGCTGAAACCTATAGCCTTTGGGGGGGGGGGGGAATGTGTGTGGAACTGTCAGTCAAGATTATTTCTGAGTCAATAAACAGGTAGCCGCGTTCAAGGGCTGTGGGGAAGTGTCAGTATTTTGGGCAGTGTGTGGAAGTGTCAGTGTGGGGAACTGTCGTGTAATCTGTAGTTCTGCTACTCCTTCGTCCACAAAAATAACTTTCTCCTTTTTAAAAGTTTGTTTTATTCGATCTTATTTTTACAGTATTAGTATGAAGTTTATTTGTAAGTAGCCTATTTTAGATGGATGGAAAAAACTTGTGTTTGACAAAATTACAGCGTACGTAATACAATGAAAGTTTTAAATTAGAATTGCGTCAGGAGAACTAAACTCTCGAACGGTGTTGTTTTTGAAGTGATAACGAGCGGCGTTTGAAATCAAATGAACACCGCGTGATGTGCACAAGTGCGAAGAGATGGCCACTACAGTGCGCCAAGTGAAGAGACACAACAAATCCTCGAAGCACAGCGCGCCAACACACTTCATAACAACAGGTAGGTCCAGCTGAGTTACAGTACGCGGGCGTACACGTAACAACAATAATTAAATTATGCAAATGTCCGAAAGCTAAGAGAAATAATTCGATCACGTGACTGAACGGCTGACGTGAGTTTAGCGAATTTCCATGATTAAATTCATATGTTTTAGGGTTTCAACCAACAAATTGGGAAATTGGTCTACTCACGGAGGCGCTGCCTTTGCGTACGAAATATATTAGTTGACCGAGCGAAGTGAGGTCTCCGTTTCAGCTCGACCGTTCGGCATTTCGTCTGTGTGTCTGTCTGTCTCACTATTACGGCCAAACGCCTTGACCGATTTTGATGGATGCACGAATGTTCCTTATTACTAGGCCGAGCGATGTATATATAAGGTTTTTTCCATTTGTCCTTTTTAACCCCTTAAATAAAATTAAAATGGGGCCTGACCGTGTCTCTCAATGTAAACTTTTTTTCCAATGCCAGTTTGTGGCTTAACCGTAAGTCAAATTTGAAAACTAATAAGAATTTGCTGATAGCAAATTTGATTTTCAACAAAATTGTATTCTTGATTTTTTTTCGTATCTCTAACGGTAACCTCACAAAATGGCCGTAAACTTCAAATCTGTTAAAAATCGTCCAAGGTTTTGTATTTCAACCATGTTTTTATAAGTTTATTCTAAACCAATTCAAAAGTGTGCCATAGCTTTTTTGTAAATAAATGTTTAAAGAATTCATATATGCCAGTAAAAAAATGATTGAAGTAAAATTAACAAAGTTATTAGCTCAAGAAACAAGCATGTTCAGTAACGAAAGGAAAAAGTTCAACTTTAGGCCTACATAAAAAGTAGGCTAGTAAATTTCTTTGTAATTTTTTTCATAATATTGTAAAAAAGTTTCGTAATTTAGTTCTGTATACAACTGTATAAAGATATTTATCAATTTCTTATTTTGAAAACACCAGTTTTTATGTTCGTACTGCAAGACTGCTGACAAAACTAGGCCTGTTTTGAATAGTAATTTAGGAATACTATATCCTTTGCCCAAAAATGACATATTATTATAAGAAAGTGTAGAGAGTAAATCAAAGAATTGAACTGTATACTTGTAAATTATTATTCCATAAAAGTGTTTGACTTAGCTTTACTTGAATTACAAAATGAGATTCAACAAATGAATCCTCGCGGCGATAAAGGGCATACAAAAAATGACGGTTAGCGTGGGAAGTGTTGGTACATGGGTTGAGATCACTATCACGACGCTTTAACATCGTTTGTTTTTTCATTATTTCTAATATTGGAATATGATATGGAACTGTAAATACGTTGTTGTTAAGTTTTAGTTATTTAAGTATGTAAATATTCAATTCTATGTTTTCCCTCAATAACGCGATATTTTTAGCTACCTTACGCATTATTAACCTAAATAAAACGCAATGCCCCCTAAAAGAAAATCTTTAGCAGTTAAAGCTCAAGAAATGAAAAAAAAACGAGTACTAGAAACCCCGGAATCGCGGGAATTGCAAAATAATGTTTCACTGGCTATACCTTCTGCTTACTTCTTTACTGGCACACTATTTTTAGGCTCGAAACCACATTTGTTATTTCAACGAGCGAGGTCTACTGTTCACAGAACTACTAGTTATAGGCCTATATGTATAGACTAGATGTGCAGACTGTATCCTGGTGAAATACTTGTATAACTAAATATTCATATAACTAAACTACCAAATGTGGTTAATAGAAGTAGTACCATTTGAATTGGAAACTGAAGCTGGTTAGGATAGCTGGAGCTGGTTATTAAATGAAAATATATAACTTTATTTTGAACATATTGTTATCAGAACATATGAAATCAAAGAACTAAATAGAAATTTATTTGAGGTAATCAAGGATCAATTTTTGGTTGGCGTGTAATACCAGTCATTTTCACAACATTAATGAGATTGCTGGCATTGTTTGTCCTTGACAATATTTTGAATATTGAATTTTTTTTATACACTCACGCCTTCCTTGAAATTCTTCTACGCCCTCCAGGTTGAGAATCCCTGGTGTAGCTCAAAAGGTATTTACTATTTCGAAGAAACCGATGTTTTAAACATTGCCGTGAGTTCTATTTATCTGTCTGCCCGTATAAAGTATGTGAGTACCACTTAAATCACAGGGTTTTTGAAAAGTACATACTACATACAGCCCTTTCAAATGATGTGAATTAGCTCCCCCATCATACGATAATTTCCTCCCAAAACGTAGTGGTAAATATTATGCCCTTTACATTTAGAAAAATATTAGTAATTAGCCTATGGTAAATAATTACAATTAGTAAAATATTTATATTTATGCTTCCCAAAATAATAGTAAAATATTTTTCTCCTTCGACCCAAAATACTATTAAATTACGACCCCCCCTCCCCTACTAATATAAACATATTTTCAGTTCTGATCATTGAAGCATACGACGATTAGCATGCTTAACAACGAAACTCATTTTCATCGTAATAACTTTGACGGTTTCAGAGAAAGCTGAAAGAAAGACAGACTAGATATTTTGTAAATGTTTCGTTAGCGCTTCACTCTAAAGCCGTATGCAAACAGTGGAGTTTCTTGCAGATGAGCTCTTAGACATTGCCCCATTTAAAAACATTTTATAAGTCCATATTTTGTAATAGCATGGTGAATAGTGATGTAAAACGCCTGGGCGTTTAAATGTCGGGGCAAATGCCCTGGGCATATGCCCAAATAAACGCCCAAAATCCATAAGCGCCCGGGCGTTTATCCAGTTAAAGGCTAATAAACCTAATTAATTCCAAGCAGGTCCTTTTTTCTTTCCCATTTTCACTTAATAAACACAGAACAACATACAGAAGATGTTAGGTCATATCACTCAGGCTGCTGGTCTGCCACAGTGGCACATCACATACCCTGAGACAGTGTTACCAACCCTTGCCTATGAGACATATGGCTTTCCTCCCAGAAGTGGTTGGCCAATGCCTCCACAATCATCCATCTTTTTCATATGTAACTACAACCTTAATTCTTGACTATCCTACCTACCTCAAGTGAAAAGTTAATTGTTTTGGTTGTTTTTTGGTAAAAATTGGTAGGCCTAAGTAAAAACATGAATGATTGTACAACAAACATAATTATATATATTTTTTTAAACCAGTGTTGGACCATATAAAAGCAAAATGAAAATAATTATTTTATAAGTGAATTGTCATGTTATTGAAATACAAAGCTGTTAAAAAGCACGTTTTTATTAACAAAACCTTAATACTTAACTATAAATTCAATTATTCATTATAAATTTACCTTATGCACACATTTATGACTTCCAGAGTAGAAACCTGCTTAAGTAGCAGTTAGTAAATTAGATATTATTTAACAATTTTGCAATAAAATGTTTATTCAAAACACCACATTAAAAATATTACAAGTTTTAGGGGTTTATTTTAATGGTTTAAGTTTTGTTTGTCAACTTATCTCTTGATAATGACCTCCTCCCTTAAAATGTTAATTTTAAGAACACAACTAAGCTCTGAAGGCAGTTAAAGATTAAAAACATGAACTATAATAATTAAAACATGAAATATAATAGTTAAAACTGCCTTAAACTATTTTTTTTTATAAACGCCCAGTTTTTGGGCGCTTAAAATCGCTTTGAGCAAATGACCGGGCATATGCCCATTTTTAAACGACCAGCCCACTGGGCATATGCCCGGCCCACATCACTAATGGTGAAAAAACTAAACATTTTTTATTAAATATCGGATCCGGCTTGCAATACACTTTTAATTATTAAGTTTGTATTGTGTAAGGAAAAAAAATGAAACTTGATACTTAAAAAATGTTAATACATAACAAATTAACGAAACTTAAAAAAAAAACCGTAACGCAAAACGGGTTAGTATTGTGGTGGAGAGATTGTAAACAATTTTGTGACAAAAAATAAACGAAATAAATGGTTTTAAATTTAACATCGCTCTTACGGGAGACAAATTCAAGATGGCCGCCACTTCAGCACACCCTTAATAAATTGATATGTCCGCAAACATTTCAAAAGTTCCTGTCTCAGTTCGGAAGAAAGTCTACATTTACAAGAGCATAATTATGGCACAGACAGGTGCATTACGTACCTTCACCATCTGATAGTGCTCGATAAGTGTTGACAAAATGTACTACAAAAAAACAGCTGGCACGGAAAGGAAACGAACATATGTTTCCAAGGTAAAGACGGCTGCTCGGAGTCTGCAGGTGGAGCGACGCAGATGTCCTAAGTCTAGGGGAGAGATGAGCATCCCTTAGTGAAAAGAATACAGGGTGGATGAAATGTAGGTTGCATGCCTTAACTATATTAACACGAGCGATATGCCTCTGCCTTATCTTTTCTTTATCAACGTATCTTGACATTTTTTTGTTAAAATGTACGGTTTTTGAGTAATTTAGGTTTGAAATTTCCAAACAGCCGCCATTTTGAAACCCGTGATTGTATATAATCGCTGATTTTTCTTGAGATATATCTTTGTTAGGTTAAACTGCATGCCAAGTTTGAACTCAGTCAAACAATTCTATAGATATGAATTATTTTGTAAACAAAATGGCGGATATCTGGAAAATGATGCATTTCCGGACCTATGTTTTTACTACCTTTTTCCTTTACTTTTACATGTAGAACGAGCTACCTCCATTTTATTCGTGAATCACCCTGTATATAGGAAAGAAAAAACAATCACATTTCGATTATTTGCGTCGCAATCATAATCGAAACATTCGTCGGGCGAAATATTTTTCACAGTCAATGTATTAGGTAAATTGTATTCATGGAAATGAGATACAATTTTCTTTAATACGAAAGACAAAGAAAGCAGTCGCGGGAATGCCGACAGGAGTAACAACTGTAATGAATATAAATCGTTGGTCATATTGGTTTAATCAAAAATCTGATTATTTGAACACTACCAAGTAAACTATTATAACACAACTTACGAAATGAGGAAGCACAATGTCCATTTCAGAGGTGTTAAAAAGTAAACTACTTTAAAACGACTTAAGAAATGAGGAAGCACAATGTCCATTTCAGAAGCGTCATCAAGTAAACTATTTTAACTCAAAATACGAAATGAGGAAGCATAATTTCCATTTCAGAGGCATTACCAAGTGAACTATTTTAACACAACTTACGAAATGAGGAAGCACAATATCCATTTCAGAGGTATTATCAAGTAAACTATTTTAAAACAACTCACG
>JAGFPH010021532.1:0-13273 GCA_018207615.1 Philaenus spumarius | reverse complement strand
GAAACAATTTGTTTTGGTGCTCTCTGAACCCAAATTACTACCATTGGGCCATTGGACCATTACTGAGTACTAACATTGGACGTGTCAGGTCGTTTCAAATGTGATATGGCCATAAATTCAATAACAAAAACATAACTACAAAATAAATTATAAAATAAATAAATAATTGTATTATAAGAACAAAATATGACGGACAAAACTATTAGGTCTACGTTCTGTTGAACAATACACTTGTAAGAAGTTAAACCTATTTTGCAGTAGGTTTTGGAAGACAAATTTAACTATAAACACTTTTTCTCAAATCAATGCATCTAATATTTTTTACTTTAAAATGGAAAGATTCAAACTATTTTCTTTGGACTTAGGATCACATTCGTGGAGCCAAGTCTTGCAAATTATTTTCAAACCAACTACATCAAAATGAAATTGTCTTCAAAGTTTCTTACATTTCCTTTGAAAGTATATTTTAAACATAACATAAGAACCTAATGTAAAATTATCAAACCATATTGTAGAAATGTTAACAACGCCGGTTTGTCGGATGAGTAATACTCTATGTCTGAAGAAATGAATTTAACAATAGAAATATTTCTGACAATTATTACCCTTGTGGCAGCCCCTCGACCCTGGTGTCGTGCCATCTCGTCCAAGTGCCATCTCGTCCAAGTGCTATCTCGTCCAAATTCCACGAACGTAGGGCGGAGGGTTAATTCTCTACCTGCCAACTAGTGCCATCTCGTCCAAAACCCTATGCTATTGTTTACTTGACAGGTCTACAAAAAAGGTCTATTAAGGGTCTTCTATACATTGAGTAAAACAGCAAGGTATTTGTTTACTTTAGCGTGTCAATCGAAACTGCTATAAATACACAAACCTTAACTTTATTCTTTATAAATATAGTATTTATACACTTCACTGATGCCGGGAAAGCAATATTTAACCATCTTCATACCTTGCGTAAAACAGCAAAAACATGCACTTCCTACTAACGCATAAAAAAAGGACAAATAGAGGAAGGTTTAGTTTTAGTTAAATTTTTGTCACATTTATGTATTCCACATTTTATGTACGAGGCATGTATTTCTACGATCAACTATATAGTCGTTAGAGTGCGCTAAAAAAGGACAAAAACTTCAAAAGTGGGAAAACGTGATTTACATCCAATTTACTCGGAAACTATTCATTTTATTATATTAAATACAATTAAATAATATTACTTATACAATTTATTTAAGTGTTTTATAATATTATATTGGTGATATCTGGTAGTTGACAGTAAATTATGTGTTAGCTCAACGCCATCTTACAAAGTTAAATTTTGAAATAGGCCTATAATACTTGTACAATATTAAATTTGCTCTGTAAGATGCTTTGAGCAGGACTACTATACTTTTGTGAATAACAGAAAACAAGTTGGTATTTCAGTTAAATTTGTATAGCGCTTTAAAAAGAAATCCCTTAATTTTAAATGATGTATAGTTTCACTGATGCATATTTCGAATATAACAAATTAATTTATAATATCATAACATTTATATTATATAATATTACAGTAAGCAATATTTCATTTAAAAGACTACTAAATGGCAATTTAATTTTTATTTAAATTATCATTATTTATATTAGTTATACTCACAGTAGGATAAGTATTATTTTAGGCAATCAAAAGCAATAAAGTGTATCGAACTTTGAATTTTTGTATTGCTTTGAATATAAATTGTCAATTGTTTGGAAATTACCATTGTATTGCAATATCAGTAAGGTGTATTCTATTGTATTGGTTATTCAAAAAGTATCATTTATGATTTTGAGTTTATTCTTAAATTTTTAAACTCTGGTTTATATTGGAATTTGTAGAAAGCATTTCACTATATTTTTAATGGTTAAACACTGCCATTATTTTTACTGTCAGTCAGAAAAATTACAAATCAATGGCAAATAAATTGCAGATGTTATTTAAACACATTTAAAAAGGCCGATTAATACAGTCTAATGCAAGTTAAATACAAAATTAAATGATGTGATAGAATGTCTTGTATTAATAAAGCTAGGGGCTCTGCCCCTGAACGCTTCGCGACCCAATCCTGCCTCGGCCTTCGGAAACAGATGGCTGCTTCGCTTCGCTCGCTAAAGAATCTCGTTAATCTTTGGCTCGTTTGTACATAGGTTTGTAAAATTATGAAACCAGGCTTAACTATATTAACAATCATTACAAGATTAATTACGGTATAACCTCAAATACATGGTTTAGAAACGTGAGAGGCTTTCATTACGATGTTAGTCCTAGTTCTTCTATCTTCTGTCAACTAAAGTTTTGAAACGAGGCCTATATAGTACAAATTATTGCAGCATTAACTTAACCTCAATACTATGTTTCAGAAATGAGCCAGGCCTACATTACAAAATTGACTATTAGAATTTATCCATCTTTGCCAAGTCTACCTTTTTTTTGACAAAATAAATTGTTAATCATTCCCAATTTATTGCCAACGTGCTAAAACAGTATAAATTAGCTTGTTTTTTAACAGTTACTAGGGGACACCCCTGCGTGCTTCGCACGCCAACCCCGTTTGAACCTTCTATCCACATATGTTGTTTTCTTTATAATAAAGCTGTAGGATTAATAATAATTTTAAAGCTTAGATGGTAAATAATAATGTTAAATGTTCAAATCAAAGTATTTCGTATATTTTATAACAGCAGTTATAATAAAAGTTAAAAGAACCAGAAAGGCTCAAGTATTCAATTAAACAAAACATAAACCAAAAAGTTAGTATATTGTGTGTTATTTTTACGTCCAACACAGATTGTTGGCATTGTTTACGAAAACCTAACCTAAAAGTTAGAAATAAAAAACTAATTGTTTCAAAATTTAAATCAGCTGTTAATGGAAATATTAGAACAAACAGCTGATTATATTCAATTGGTTGCTATGGTAATGAATGTAAATACAGTCAAGAAATGTGTGTTGGTTTATCAGTCTAGGCCTAACTTAAAATTATGTTTAATTTAATTTACCTACGTTATTGGCAACATACACACACAATTTATATTTTTGTGCACATCTTTGGCACAGTAAGTTTTGAATGTTATAAGTTTCATCTTTCATTTTTTAGTTTTTCATGTTACTTATGTAGGCTATTGATATTACAGATGTTAGAAGCTGTGGGTTTAACGCCAAGTTCATCCTGTGAATTTTTTCCGACTAATTTTACAAATATTGAAATAAAAAATATTTTATCAATATGAATTCTAGCCTATGTTCTCAGGGATAGTGTACCTTTTTGTTTCAATTGGTTCAGTAGTTTCAGAGATTCCCTCCTACATATACAAACAAATTTTGACTTTATAATATTATTATGGACTTTATTTCGTTTTGTTTTGGAAAGTAAATCTTCTACAGCATGTTTATAGACTGTAATTTGGCTATTAGTAGTATATACCATATAATTATAAATTCTATTTTAAGTTAAACAAAAATAAAAAGAATAAACAAAACTTCATAGTTCAATTACACACTAACATGCACAGCAACAAATCAGACCTAAAACACATCAACAATAACATAACCTAATCATCTGTTGACAGTTGAGTAAAGTAAATAAGTTATTTATTTGAAACTCAATTAGGTTATCAGCGGTTTAGAACTAATTATTTCCTATTATATAATTTAGTTGTAGCATACTGATTTGATTTTAAAATTCGGAATGTAACCAAAATAAAAGTGTAAATAAAATATTTAGCTTCACAGAGACTTAGAACTTGAAATTATCTTTCGGGACTTCCATATTTTCTAGCTTCATACTATTTAAACGCCCCTAAATGCTCTTTGCGTTTTATATCAAAATGCTATAAATCATGTACAATCATGTTAAAACTCGCCTTGTTTGTAATACAGGGAGTAAACTAATCTTCTTGCGGGTGCTCCTTACCTATGCTCCAGGTTACGCAGTTCAACAACAATCTGTTCTAATGTTCCACCATTAGGATTGTAGAATATGAAGCCGCTTGTATATTAATAGAATTATTTGACATAAATTACAAATAAAATCTGAAAATATTCAAAGCGGCCGTTAGGCCTTGTCATATGTCCATCACCAAAACGAGGAAATGTTACAAAAAATCTATAAAATAATAAAAACATTACATAATAATTCAATCCATTTTGATAACGTACGAGACATTTCTCAAAAATTTTTTAACGTCTCCCGAATGTTCCAGCTGTTCTGTTGCTCTTGCTATGCGATTGTCCATTAGAACGTATTTTTTCTTCCTCTTCACACCTTCTAAATTTAAATCAATTCTTACAATTTTTAAGTCAGAACTTTCCGCTTCCTTCTTGAGTATCGAAATCAGACTTTTGATGTGAGGGTGTGGTTTGCCTACTACTGAATTTAAACGACAGTTCCACCCTTCGACAGCGTTGTTGGTTCTGTGCCTCCTGCCGGTGCAATTCCAGAGCTTGATTGGTATTTGAGGATTTTGTAGCCACTGATCAACGAAGTAGTCCAAGAAAGCGATAATTTTCTCATTCGCTACAGCAAAAGAGTGAATATGTAGCCAGCCTTCTTCGACTTGCATTGGCTTTAAAAAGGCCAGAGCAGCACACATCTTGATAGAGTCACGTACTTCCTGACTATTGTTGTACTCATTTATCAATCCAAGGGATTGCACCTTCCTCCATAGGCTCTGTGAGAAATGAAACAAGCACCCGTGAAATTCTGCACCAGGAAAAACTATGTTTATGGCCTCGATAACCGCAACTTCAAAATCGGCGTTGACTGTCTCTGGGGCCCACTCTGGAATCACCTGAAGGATGCCTCTGAACAGGCGAATGTATGTCGTTTTCTTTTTGTCAGGCAGCAACGCGAAGATCACAGGAGTAACGTTTGTTTCTTGCGCGGTGCTCCCTAAGTCCACATGTATGGTGTACAATTGGGCAAATTGCTTGCTCACACTTTTAAAAGTCCCATCCATGAAAATGTTCTTTTTTTCCTTTAAAACAGCTTTTCCTGTGGCACTAGCAAATACTACGATCCTCTCACCATCAATGCTTTCGTCTGCTAACAGGAAACTTGACCCATCTTCCATCTTCAAACTCTCAGCGTCTAACTGAATTTCGTCCCTACACTTGGGTTCAGATTGTATTCCCTGTGCCTCTCTCCGCTGTCTGTGGAGAGTACTTTTGCACGAAGAAAGTTGAGGAATTTTGGTCACAAGTTCAAATCCAGAATGTTGAAGTGGCCTCAATTCTTCTTGAAAAATCTGAAACCAAAACAAAACAAAGTTACAATCTGGTTGAAAGTAATAGGTAATAGGTAAGACAAACACCTCGCATACCTGGACATACAAGTGATAAGGAACGACAATAATAACCTATCCTTTAAAGTATACAGGAAGTCGACGCACACGGACAGATTTATCACCAATGATTCATTTCATGCCCCAGCTCACAAAAGAGCGGCTTTCAACTCTATTGTTCACCGGATGGTCAACTTACCGTTATCCCAAGAACACTACGAAGAAAAGAAACAATACATCTACCGAGAAATTAAAATTTATTATGTAAGTGAAAAATCTTGTGTTACGTAACTATATAACAAAGATTGTAATAGGGTGCCTTCAATCACTCGATAAAAGAGGTAAAGTTTGTTTTTTTGTTTGTTTGTAGGCTATGTAGAGGGTAATCTCTGCAACTACTTAACCAATCGAAAAAATAGTTTTACTAATAAAAAGCTACACTATCTCTGAGTTTCATTTCGATAAAAACCTTTTTTTATTTCAATATTTGTAAATTTAGTCGGAAAAAATTCTTAGATTAGGCCTGAACTGTAATTTAGACCTGTATACAAATTTACTATAAATTATCAAGTTTTTATTAATTTTTATTAATAATTGTACGTATATCATTCGATATAATCTAAATATTGTTTAAATAAATATTTATTTTACATTTCTTTTTCGAAAAGTTATAATTTTTAACCGATTTGGTTCAAACTTTCCACATATATTCTAAATAACTATATAAAAAACGTATTAAAATTTCATAAAGATTCGTTAATAATTATGCAATTTATTAACGTTTATAGTACAAATTCAAATAATCGATTGTTTCGTCTCGTAACGTCGAAATATAAATTTCTAATAAACTAATGAATGGATTTGAATAAAATTTAACACATGTATTAATAGAGTATATATACACATTCTGTGAAAAAATCATCAAGACACGATAAAATGTAATTGTTTTATAAATAAATGTTTTTTTAAATGTAGTACCAGCTATTGATTTAGCTGCAATTTGAATCTTCTGTGTTATTTAATTTATTTTTTTTTATAAAGTAATTAAATTTTATCGTATCTTGATGATTTTTTCACAGAATGTGTATATATACTCTATTAATACATGTGTTAAATTTTATTCAAATTCGTTAATTAGTTTATTATAAATTTATATTTCGACTTTACGAGACAAAACAATCGATTATTTGAATTTTTACTCTAAACATTAATAACTTGCTTAATTATTAACAAATCTTTATACAATTTTAATATGTTTTTATATAGTTAATTAGAACATATGTGGAAAGTTTGAACCAAATCGATTAATAATTATAAGTTTTCGATTAAAATTTATATCAATAAAGATCGAAAATTGAGTACATTATTATAGAAAAACGTTTATATCTTAAAAACTAATTATCGTAAGTTATTTTTAAAAACAAATATAGATTCTTATTGCAATACTTTCCTTAATAAAGCTAGAAAGCTGAAATTTTGTACATTTATTTCTTGAAAAACACATAAAAAGTAGGCCTAAACCAGTTTTACATTTTGTTACGTGCTGCTAAGGGGTGAAAATGTGATAACAACCCCTAAAAACTGTAAATATTAATTGGTTTTCTTTCCTTAAAGCTAGAGATCTGAAATTTGGTATTAAATAATTTTAAGGAAATTCTGCAACATCCAGCTAAGACTGTGATTTACCAGTCTGTAGATTTAGCGGTTGAAAAAGAAGACGCTCTTCACTCTGAATAATTCTTTATTTTTAATCGATTTAAATTATTCAGCAAACATACCTTAATGAAGACAATTAATGGGCGGCCAATGAACAAAACATACCAAACTAATTGAAAATACAAGTCATGTAATAATCCACTTTCGTGAAATAAAAGATGATAGAAAATGAGGGAGAAATATTACAATTATGTAACATAGTCAAACAAAACAATTCCCCGTGGCAAAGCACGGGTATTCATCTAGTTTAGAACATATGTGAAACGTTTGAACCAAATCGGTTAATCCTATTACTTTAAAGGAGCAGTTCTTGTATCTATCTTTGTATCTGTCGCGGATCTCGAAAACGGCTCTAACGAATTCAAAGAAATTTTGTATTTAGGGATGGTGTAGTTTTGATTTTTAAGTACACCCATATAGTTGTAGATCGTGTAAAAACGAAATTTTTTGAGAAAATTTAATTTAAAAGTTGAAAAATTTTAAAATATGGTCTTATGGGTTGCCATGTTGGTTACAAAATAACGAAATAGTAAATAAAGTGATCAAAACAGCTGTTAATAAACAAGCCAATTTATACTGTTTTAGCACGTTGGAAATAGAGTGGAATAGAACTGAGATTGAGTATTATCCAAAATCAGCTGTTCATTGCACAGTTTTTAATACCTGTTAAAAAACAAGCTAATTTATACTGTTTTAGCACGTTGGTATTAGAATAAATTGGGCATGATTAACAATTTATTTTGTCAAAAAAAAGGTAAACTTGGCAAAGATGGATAAATTCTAATAGTTAATTTTGTAATATAGGCCTGGCTCATTTCTGAAACATAGTATTGAGTTTATGTTAATCCTGCAATAACTTTTACTATATTTAGGCCTGGTTTCAAAACTTTAGTTGACAGAAGATAGTAGAACTAGGACTAAAATCGTAATGAAAACCTCTCACGTTTCTAAAGCATGTATTTGAGATTATAATTAATCTTGCAATTATTACTGTTAGTATATTTAAGCCTGGTTTCATAATTTTAGTTGACAGAAGATTAACGAGATTCTTTAGCGAATTTTCCAACTGCGAGTGAAGCGAAGCAGCTATCTGAGGCCGAAGCAGAGCCCCTAGTAATTATAGATTTTCGAAAAAGAAATATAATAAACAAATATTTATTTAATCAACATTTACTTTATATCGAATGGTATAGGCCTACGTACTATTATTAATAGATATTAATAAAAACTTGATAATTAATTTATAATAAATTTCTTGAAGAATCTATATTAGTTTTTAAAAATAACTTCCAATTATTCGTTTTTAAGATATACAAGTTTTTTTATAATAATGTACCCAATTTTCGATCCTGTTATATAAATTTTACTCGAAAACCTATATTTATTAACCGATTTAATTCAAACTTTCTACATATATTCTATATAACTATATTAATAACACATACAAATTTCAAATATATTTATTGATAAATTTCCTTATTATTGGATATAAAAAAGGTTTGATCAATTAAAAATATAAGCCTACCTGTGAAATAGACTGATCACTCTC
Source organism: Philaenus spumarius (assembly GCA_018207615.1). Lineage (NCBI taxonomy): Eukaryota > Metazoa > Arthropoda > Insecta > Hemiptera > Aphrophoridae > Philaenus > Philaenus spumarius. The sequence continues at coordinate 4,707 of JAGFPH010021532.1, read as the reverse complement.
ATCACGAGCTCTCTTCTTCGCCTTTCCCACAGCCTTAAGCACGTCATTCCCAGCTACATCGGGAACACATGTTTTGTGGCTTTCTTCGCTAATAATTTTACTGTTTTTCGTCAAAACTTTAGCATCACACTTACGATTTATACATCGCCACACAATTTCTCCGAACTTCTTTTCATTTTTCTTTGTATACCGAAAACCGTTATATAAAAGGCTAGGTTGGCCTCTTATGGTGGTCGAAAACTCCATATTCCTATAGATGTTTAAACCTCCGGGTGAAGAACACAAATGAGGTTTAAATTGGCAATGTTCACATGTAAACAAAGGGGTGGGAGAGCGGTGAGGGTGCTAGGCGAGGGCGCACAACCACAGGCTACCTGCGTTGCCTTCCTCAACCCTTGTCAAGTTTTCACTTGGACGAGATGGCACTAATTAATGTGTTTATTCAACTGTAAAACTGAGCTGGACGAGATGGCACTCTTTTCTAGGAAATAGGGTTTTGGACGAGATAGCACTTGGACGAGATGGCACTACATCTCGACCCTAACGTAGAGTACGTTCACTCTATAGCCCATCTCAGGTTAATTTGAGGCAAGCAGGGTGGGTAATTAGGGTCGGTTTCAACCGTCATAAAACTGACCCTTATTAATGCCGCCTGAGTGAACCTGTAGACACTCTAGTTTAAAATTGCAAGTCTGTATGTCTTAAGTAAAAATAAAAAACGATATCATATTTCGTTTCATGATACTTTCCTGATAATTTTGATACCAAATTTGATTACATTTGGCCAGCTTTGAGCTGTACTAGCATTATAAACTTTCTTAGTTGAATCAACATTACTAATATGGTTTACAACAATAAAGCCACAAAAATGTACTAGAGAAGTTCATATTTAAATATGTAATAAATAATCATTATTTGAGAAAAAAACTCGATACTGTATCGTTATTTACCATAATACACACAATTGTGTGTTTGTACCATAGTAATAACATATTATAATTACCATTTGTGATAGTTAAAACTTTCTCTCTGCGTTTCGGAGCTCATTTAATTATTAAATAGCTCGTTTTGCAGACTTGAGACTGCCAGAGGTCTGTTTTGGTCTGTTAGACATTCGTCAATTTTTATATTTTTTATTTTATAATTTGTTTGTATTTATTTTTTTACAAATATTTACAGTTAAATAATGTACATTGTTTCTTTATCAATCAATCATAATATATCAAAATTCATTCAAAATATTTACAGTGCTAAGTACGTTTGTCTTATAATAGTTGGACTCTGCAGGAAGAGATGTTTGGTAAACATGAGAGATGTTTACTAATGTGAGTGATGATAATAATATTGATAAGAATAAACCTAATGAATTATTAATAAACTTGATAATTGTTATTATATGTTAATTAATGCCATATCAATTTATAAATACAAATTTAATTTTGTAATTTGTTGTATTGACAAAAAAAAACAATTACAACACTTTAAGGCTCGGCTCCCTACATTCAAAACGGCGAAGTTGGCTACCAATTTCAATGTTAAATAAGCAAAACATTCCTTCACTATTAAGCATATTTTTGTGTTGTTTTTGTCAAAAAACGAAAGCTGTGTATTGTTTTTCTTAAAGTAAAATAGATTGTGGGTGTTGATTGCTAAGATTTTGTGCAATATCTCTTATTGCAACTGAGTAAAAAATTAATAAAGTTAACTGTTTTTTTATTTTTTACTATTTATATCGTACGTTTATGAAAACAATAAAACAGTTTTTGAAAATGTATTTAGAAATAAACATCCGCATATGACAGTACTTCAAAAAGAAACCAAATTTTTAAATTTATTGCACGAATTAACAGAAAAATGACTTATTCTGTAGCATTGCTCTTATGGGAATCAGATTCAATATGGCGGACAGGGTAGCGCCCCCTTAAGTCGGCCGATTAACATGGTAAAAACACACAATTGTGTGTATTATGGTAAATAACGATACAGTATCGAGTTTTTTTCTCAAATGATGATTATTTATTACATATTTAAATATGAACTTCTCTAGTAAATTTTTGTGGCTTTATTGTTGTAAACCATGTAAAGTTAATTCAACTAACGAAGTTTATAATGCTAGTACAGCTCAAAGTTGGCCAAATGTAATCAAATTTGGTATCAAAATTATCAGGAAAGTATCATGAAACGAATTATGATATCGTTTTTTCATTTTCACTTAAGACATACAGACTTGCAATTTTAAACTAGAGTGTCCTACAGGTTCACTCAGGCGGCATTAATAAGGGTCAGTTTTATGACGGTTGAAACCGACCCTAATTACCCACCCTGCTTGCCTCAACTTAACCTGAGATGGGCTATAACAACATTGTGTCGTTATATAGACATATTCTACAAAATAATTTGGATTTTTTAAAGTTGAAATCATGAAGGTATAATTGAGGACATACGTAAACGTTTACATTTTAATTTTTACTGTAAAAACGATTTAGTTGGAATTGGGTTTAGTATTTTAAGTAAATCAATAAAGTACATTTGTTAAAACATGATTTGACGAACATTATGGTGCTATTCTGTGCTAAAATATTTTTGTGTTTGTTCAATTCTAGAGACTCCTAGAAGCAATTTTACGTTTTAGTTAATTCAAGTTTCATTTTATTGTAAATTGAGCATTGCAAGATATCTGTAATATACCAAATCTTTTAATTTCAAATATATAAAAAAAATGATTTAGGAACGAAAAGAAAACCAGAAATTTATTTCGGCACATTTAGTTATTTGAATTAAACTGTCCATGCAGTAATTCTACTTAATAACTTTTTGAAATAGTTCACACATTTTAAAATTGCTTTTGTTATCACATTATTATGTAAGCTTGAATTACATTTTATCTACCTTATTTCGTATGTGGATGAAACTATGTTACAAAGTTAGGAAAATTTTTTATAATTTTGTAACCTGATTGTCAACCTGCTTCATCGTATTGTTTTATCTGAGACATGGATCGAACAGCATGAGGTTAGTCTTTATCGATTGCAAAATTTTGTTTCAGATTCAAATAGAAATCACGAATATAGAGCCGATGGTATTTTGGAATACGTTAAAAATTGTATACATAATGAAACATATTGTGTAAATTTTGTTACTGCAGACGTACTGCAGCTGCGGTTTTAATGTGGCAGAAGAAAAAATTGATTCATTTTCACTAAACAGATTGTATCTTGTGTGGCGGTTCGGATATATTTATGGAAGAATTACATTTTTTTATTCAGCTGTATAGTAAATGCGACCAAATTTTAATAGGAGATGTTCATCTAGATTTATTAAACAACAATAAACAAAGAAATAATTACACCACACTTTTGCCAAATTACTGCTTTGAAATATTATTATAAGAACCGAGAAACGTAGTAAATAATTTAGCAACGTGTATTGATCATGCGTGAGAATAAACGATATGTTTAAAGTAAATATTAAATCCGAGATTCTAGATATGACATTATAGATCACTACTCAATAATTTTAGTCCTATTGTTATCACAAGTTTATACATTGCAACCTCAAGTTAGGCCTGTTCAAGCTATTGCCTATAAACTAAACAAACACAATGTTTTGACTGATTTTTCAAATGTATACAATGGTACAAATATAAATTCTGCTTTTGAAAATTTTTTTGAAATATTGCAAAACAATATAGATTTATGCGTACGTTACAAATTAATGACGTCTATAAAACAAATTTTATTAAATCCTGGATTACGAACTACTTATGTTTTTAAATTAATAAAAGCAACCAGCTACATAGACGATTAGGAACATCCCAATGACCCAAAAATAAATGAAAGTTTTAGAAAATGTAAAAGTTGAGATACAGGTTGACATAAAGGAGGCTAAATTATATTATAGTACTACACATTATTATATGTTTAAACACAATGTTTAAACATTGTAAAGGAAATTCAAGGTTGCTAAATGAGGTCAAGGGTCAAAGACGCGAGTCTTAAAAAGGTAGGCTATACATTTTCTAAAGGAAAATGGAACTGATACGACTGCTAATGAGTTTTATTCGTATTTTTTTAATTCTGTAAATGTTTTGGAACACCATTTCTAACAAATTGTTCTACATTTTCAATGTACAATGGTCATTTTGGACCGCGAAACGAAAATGTTAATATTTTTAACAAAAGTAACACATGACGAAATTGAGAAAAAGATCCGTGAGCTAAAGTTAAACAAATCTCCAGTAAATCACTTACACAGAATTTGATGGTGTAAGTGCATCTTTGCTCAAGGCTATCAACATTCACATAACGGATGTAGTATAATTTTTAATAAACCTAACTTTTGTGACCGGCATGTTTCCTGATAGACTTAAAGAGGCCCTAGTGGTACCAATTTTCAAAAAAAGTGACAAGGAAATCTATTTCCAAACCTATTTCTCTGATATCTTTGTTTCCAAAGGTTTTTGACAAAGTGCTAAAGTTCATAATAATAATTTTTTTAAAGGAATTTTTTAGCAATAATCAGTTTGGGTTTAGAGATTGTTTTGGTACTGAAGATGCACTCTTAAAATTTAGTTCCTCTATTTATGATGGCTTAAATATAGTAATGTGTAACTGGGATCTTCTGGATATAAAAAAAAAAAAAAAAAAAACACGCAATATCTATTATGTACACAATATCCTATAGATGTTTTACATACGGAGTGGAAAT
>JAGFPH010021531.1:3242-13273 GCA_018207615.1 Philaenus spumarius | reverse complement strand
TTCCAACATACGCATTAGGCTCTGCTGCATCTGCACCAAGTAGGATCAAAACACGTTTTTTAAAGGAGTTACTATAAATAATTTCATCGTAAGAAAATGTTCGATTAATACAGTGTTGTTATAGAATAAGTCTCGTTGCAATTCGTAATAATCTAGCGTTTCTAGCATAAACATAAGCCTCAGCTGTACCTCCTAAAATGTTTATCCATTTTCCATAAGAATAATATTAATGTTAAGTAAGTTTGCCGATATGATATTTTCTAGGTGGGAGAGGGGGGCTAGATCGGGGTATGGGGATTAAGGAGTACCCTCCCCTCCTTCGGCAACAGGGGTCCAGGGAAATTGTTCACCTACCCCAGAAAACTTTTAAAATTTTGGAAGCCAATTTGGCTATTCACGTGAAATATTAACACCCACAGCATTGAGTCTGTACCTTTATAGCGTCAATGAATACACGAAGTTATAAAACACGCCTAGAGGCCGCACCAAGTAGTCACCCAGCAGCTCATACTTGAACTCTTGTGAAAAATAAAATAAGGATATGTAAAATCAAACAGCACATAACATTTAAAACATATTTTAGTGCAAATCTCTTAAAAGAAAAATACCTGACTATAATTAATAATTTACATATCGTGGGGTTACAACCAAAAGTTTGTAAGTAACATAATCGATGTTTTGAGTAAAGTGAAGTTTTAATTTTTTTCTGGGACATTCACCAGAATTATTTACCATAAGTAATTAGTGTTTCTGTAATAAACAATTGCAAATGCTTCTATGAAGAACTGTTTAGCATGAAGGATGGAATAGCACAAATTAAAACACCAACAAGCCCTGAAATATTTTAATTTTAATTGATTTGTTAGCGCTTGTAAGCACTTACAAAGGTTTTGCTGTCAAATACACACACTATTCTATAAACTACGGATTTTCTTGCAGGTGACTTTTACCTTGTTAAGGGGACTGTATCCAAATTTTCTAAAAAAATTGAATAAATAATACATTTTATAATAAATCTAAATAAAGAAACACGGCTGTAAAGTAAAGTAAGCGGCGAAATTTTATATATCGCCGCTTAAGATGCAAAACCTCATAACCCATAATTTTGCCAAAATTGATTTTTTTGCATAACTGGATTTGTACAGTCATTCTATACCTTCATACTTAATTTCATGTCAATCTGATATTTGTTTCCTGATTTATACGTGTTTTTGTATAGACTCAACAAATCTTAAATTCTATCTCGAGCATCATAAACGTCTCACACATACAATTTATACAGATTCAAACTTAAGAACAACCAAGCAAACTTAACCACTCCTTAGTACATTTTTGTTATAACCGCCGATAGATGGTGCTGATAAACTATCTTTTACTTTACACGGAATATATATACCGATAGTAAAGTAACTGAAGTTTTGTTAATTTGTCAGTTTTCTTTCATGAAGCTGTAGTCTAGTGGTAACGAAGCGTCTTTCTGATCACAAGATGCCGAGTTCGAATCTAGGCTAGGGAAACCACATATCTAATCATATCTGTGGTTTGAGGGTAGGAGGGCGGAAGTAAAGCAAACGGTGGTTGGCTCGCTTCCAAGCTGACGGGATATGACTAGATATCTGGTCTCCGGCTGGGGCTGTTTTGCATAATTTTACTAAGGTATTTATGTATATATATATATATATATATATATATATATATTTACTGAAAAAAACCAGGAAAACTTTTATTTATTGAAATTTTTACACAGTCATTTAACCATATTCAAAAACTTAGGTACATAGGAAGTTTTAGAGATAATGAGCTGAAATTTTGTACACATATTTATAGGCATATAATAAGCATTTAGATAAAAGATTATTTAAAAAATAAATATATTTCTGTTTATATGATAGAAGTTTATGTAATTATTTCTTTCTTTTTGCGTTTACCGAAAGTTGACTTTTTTGGTACGTTAGAAAGTAATGAAATTTTCAGGAGTTGTTTATATTACTAAAATACACATTTTAACACAGGGATTTCCTGATTGATCTAAAAAAAATGTTGTATGCCCCAAAAAAACTCTAAATTTTGAAGAGTGGGACAATTTAAAATTAAATTTGTAATTCAACTTCCAAATAATATTTTGTAGATAGGATTCATAGTTTTTGAGTAAATGTTCCTTATGTTAACATGGCGGCTTAAGGGAGAAAAATTTGGATAGTAGTGTCCCCTTAAGCTCTGATCTTATTAATAGTTGAAGCACTTACCAACTTTTTCCTGTACAAACAATAACCCCAAATTCTTTATAATAGACAGCAAAAATATGGTTATTCTAGTTACAATATTTCTGCTGTAAACACTGTACACTATATTAGTAGTTATAGACCAGCAAAAACCTTGTAAAATATCTTATTTAAATTTCATGTTATATCTTATAAATATTTTAAACAAGAAAAATATTGTAAAGGATTTCGCTAACTATCAGCAGTTAAATAAGGACTGACTTCTAAAATTTCTTCACTGTAAAGAATGTATAATATCACATACAGTGTTTTTCCAGTATATATACTTAGAAATTATTAATGTCACAAAACAAAAAAGTAAGTACAATTATGTACCATCTTCTAGCTGTCCACTGTATGCTATAAACGCATTTATCAACATTCTAAAAATTAAAATTTAATAGGTTTAGGTTTGTTAGATCACTTACAAAATTTCCCTGTCATTCATTTGCACTTTATAAAGTCAAAAATGCAAAAAAGTCAATTTCGAAAAAATGCACTTACCAACTTTTGGTTGTAACCCCACGATATTTTCCTTTCCCTTGTAGCTGGGGCGGGGGGGGGAACGGCCTCTTCTGTATGGGCGCCCATGATGTCAAGCCTAAATAGTGCGTGTTACAATATGTTACTGCACGTTACAATAATTTCATTCCAACATCATGTTTTAACATTACATGCAATTTCCATGATGCAGTTATATTTTAGTGGTCCTAGCATGAGCACGGCTCTGTTACACCTTCACCAACTTGGATTTATTCCCGATAAGGATAAAGTCTAACCTAAACACATTATATAATGCAGAAACGACAAATTCAATTATAGAACATGTTTGAACAATTCAATAAACGTCTGTAATGGAGTGTTTAAATGTCTAGTATAGGGCTATTGCTATGCTATAACTCCACGGTATTGGACTATTTTCCATAAGACAAATATTATATCTAAACACTTACATAAAACAGTTAGAATAATGTAATCCCTAGAACTTGTCTCAACACTAAACTCAATTTTTGTAATGCAGTTATTTTGAAGTTTTTTAGCATAAGCATAACATTCTGCTGCACCGCCACCAAGTTAGATCTATTCTCTGAAAGAATGATTTTAATTCTAACCGCCTTACATTATGCAGTTACAATACATGTATTTCTTTATTAACATCAATACACATATAATTTATAATGCATTGACATTCTAATAATTCTGAAATAATAATAAGTCTTTGCCTTATAATAAACCATACTTTTCTTAAGCCTCGTTCGCACGACGCGTGGCACGGCGAACCCGGCGTGAAGCTCCCCGCGCCTCTCGCCGTGGGAACAGATACAGTGCTGTACTCACGCACGAGTGTTGACCTGGGAAGAACGCGACCCGTACGGCACAGTGCATTGGTTTTGCCCCGTCGCTTATTTTAAATGCATTTCTAAAAACATCGGTCTGCATCTCTTCTCTTGAAAACACGGAAGTTCGCTTTATTAAAAATTAGTAAGTGTGTTCAACAATTGTATTGAAGGATGTTACCGAGGTGATCCACTAGGATTTGAAAGTCGGCATTTCTGAGGAATCGGAGGGTCGATAGTTCCGCAAAACATATTAGTGACATGGCTAGTACATCCGTAGCCAACGGCACCAGTCTTAGCGCCTGTAAATCTCAGGTCCACACTCGTGAGTACTACACAGTACGCCCGCGGCTATGCGCAGATTGTCGGTATATCGCCAAAAATCAAAGGCGAGGGGGCAGGGCGCGGCGCACTTCAGTACGGTTCCATTCGCCGTTCCAACGACAAGACAGGGGGCGCACGGAGCGCAGATTATAATGGGAACTTTTTTGATAGTTTCACCATTGAAGAAACAACACTATAAGAAGCGAAACCCCCATGTTATCAGAGGTAACACTTTTCAACAGTCGAAAATGCCTAGTTTGGATCGAGGCCAACAGGTACCGCCAGCAGCATCGCCGCGCGGACTGTACCTTCTTTATTGGGACTGTACATTACGTGCCCGCCCCTAGTGTCAACTTCACAGAGAAAAAATAGTTTTGTCGATGCGTAAACGTAAACAACTGCTATGCTCTCCATTGGTCCGATCACGCTATTCTATTTATTTATTCTGGATTCACGTTTTTATTCATTAATTTTCATAATAAAGTATATTTTAGTATTTGTTTTTTATTGCGTTTGTAAATCATTTCGTTAATTTATAAAAGTTTTGTAAATCCTATTTTAAAGTGAGAAAACAATAACTGAAAGAGAAGAGCATCTCGTAGTATTTTGTTATAATTAATTATATTTTCAAATAATAATCTATATTATTAAATGATTTTTGTCGAAAACCTATTTTCAATCGCCCAGCCTCTCCTAATGGACTGATTTTGAAGATTTAAAAAAAATGTGTTTATTTTTTATCTCTAGATATGTCATCAAGCAATAATTTTTTTTTGTAACATTCAAGGTTATAAAAATTCTAATTTTATACATTTTTTCGTTTTTTTTATTTATTTGAAAAAATAAAAAAGGACGAGGTTGGTTGATAGCTCAATCGAAAGAGCTAAAAATTTAGAACATTTACGCCGCTTACAGTACCCTTCTATATCTCTTATAGATTTCCTATTATTTGAATTATTGTATAATTATAGTAACTATTGAATTATCAATGTTAATTGTGTAACGACCGTTATTCTAGGTTTGTGCTTCACGTGTACCGAATGGGTTTTTTAAGCGTTTGCTTTGTAATTATTGAATTATCGTTGGGGAAGTACATTATCGGCCTATTACGTTGGTATTTTTCTACCAATTTGTAAAAAAAGTGTAATTTTATTCGTTTTACACTGCAGAGTTACAGCAAAATATACAAATCCAATAAATTGAGTTTATTTTAACAACTGACATTTTAAAATTACGCCATGTTATTTAAATGGAAGAAATTTGTGCAAGATCCATTAGTTTGGGCGTCGCCAGTTAGGCTCATGACAAATGTACCAATTTGAAGCCCAAACATTCCCAAAAATATAAAATTTATCATTTCCTCATTTTAAGTTTGTTAAAAAATACAAATTATAAAATCTTAAAAATTCCCCACGTTATATATTTTTGTCTAGAAGCTCGCCCTTTGTTTGAGAGAACCTTTCAACGTACGCTCATAACATATATTCCAATTTGAAGCTTAAACCTTCTCATTGTGTCATTTTACTACTTCAAGTAGGGATTAATAATTCAAAAAGGAATTAAGGAATTCAAACCGTTGTGGTAAATTGTATAGTATTTTTGTATTTACAATTAACAGCTGATTTATTATTAGTAAAATGTCTAACTACGCGCTTTTAGTAATCGGACAGCTGATCTAGTTATTATGTTATTTGCCTATACATTTAAACACAAATGTAACATTTATAAAGTAATTAATTATTAAACCTTAAGTGTGACATTTTTAAAATTTCTGATATCAATAAAACGACAAATTACTAAATTTTTAAATGTAATTATCTATTGCGGTTACATTTTTAACGTGGTACAAAACATAATGAAAAACTTGTTTAAGCTATTGTATACAACTGTATTTCAATTTTAAGCTTAAGCCTTCTCATTGTGCCATTTTACTACTTCAAGTAGGGATTAATAATTCAAAAAGGATTTAAGGAATTCAAACCGTTGTGATAAATTGTATAGTATTTTTGTATTTACAATTAACAGCCTCCCCTAGTTAATTACTAATAATAATCTATTGAATAGATACATAAATCTAATAATATAAGATTTTTTAATAAACGGGTTGAAAATATTGAATGATTTGATTTGGTTAATTATTTGTTTAACTGTTGTTCATTTAGCACCACCAGTGCATTTAGTGGTTTGTTAATAAGTGCAAGGACCATCTTGGAGCAATTTGTTAGGATGAAAATATTCTACAATATAAAATGGTTATCCCATTATCTAAGAGATAGAGCACTAATGGTAGGTCAAAAGCGAAGACAGAACTTCAAAGAAAATTTGAAACCAAACTCAAAACTAATGAAACTGAAAAGTGTATAATTTAATGTATTAAGAGATATTTAGTTCACAGTGTATGGGGCTGCTAAATGTGTAGTATAGATTGAAGAAAAACTGAACACCCTTTATCATTTAATAATTTGTATTGACCGACACGTGCTTTGAACATTTGTGCCATGACTGCGGTCCAAATAACAGTAAGTTATATATTTTTTAATATAATATAAAATATATCATATTAAATTTCATAAATTATAAAGGTGTTACGTTTTTTTTTCATCTATATTACAAAATGTAAGATAATGTTTCTTAAGGCTGAACTTTTAGGAAATCGCTCCTACCAACAGGTGTTTCGGACCCGTCCAGTTGTTTTTATTTTAGTATCAAATTTTCGTAAACTTTTTGATTGAACTGCATAAAATATTTAATGTTAACGCTAACCAGAAATAATATATTTATTTATTTCAAACCCACACAAAAATACAAGTTTTTTTAACATTGAGGTCATGGAGGGTTTTTAAAACAATTCCGTATTTCCATTTCTTATTTTTAAGTCTTTTAATTTCTGTATCATCGGGTTTTATTGAGTTTGGATTAGTTTTAGTAGTAGCCTATATACATTAAGTTCCCTACAGTTCTCTTGATCGTTTAACGCCAAATCCCCATTCCAATTTTTAAAGCAAAGGCTTTAGGGCCAGTTCCTTTTTGTGGAAACTGCAAATCCAAACTGCAAAGTGTGGAGTATTTTACCGGAGTATTTTTTAGTTTTAGTTTTAGTTTTAAAAAATTATCAAAATACATAGAATTTCATCTGTAAAATAATTCTTGTTTCATATAAAGCTAAAATTTGGAAAACCTGTTCTTTTAGTGTACTTTCAAGTTCAAAGAGATCACCTGGTTTTAGAAGCGCATTTATATTAAATCATTAAATTTGAAGTTTGTAAAATTTTAGAGCTTTTTCGCCAAACTGTCATAAGTGTTGCCTGGAAAACAATACTTTTTATAAGCTTTAAATATCCCAAAAGCAGTAATGAACAATCTAACACCTTATTTGAGAAAGGCTGAAATATATATGTTTGGTGTCAAAACAAAAACTGTTTTTCAATTTTACCTAAGTTTTTGTATATTTCGTTAAATATTTTACCAATTTTAAGTCCGATTTTACGAAATAAAGTGTTTATTTGTTAATTACTGTTGCATGCATATTTTACATTTACCTTGTATGGGATATTTTTTCAACAAACAAACTTAGAAGACTTTACAATATTTTACAGTAACAGATTATCAAATCAAATTCAGGAAAAACCCATGTTCAAATAATGTTAATTGGATATTTAAGATAATTTTTATACAGTATTTGACATAACATTTTTACGTTAAGTTACAAAAAAATCATTGTAAGTTACAAAAAAATCATTTACTACTTAAAATTGTTTTTAATTCATTAAAAAAAGTATTAAATTTATGCCACATTTTATAATTTGGTTATTAAAAACATTATCAATAATAAATCATTGTTCAACAGTACTGTATAATATAGTTGCAACGTGCGCCAAATATTGAAACATGTGCTTGCTCCCTCCAAAACGAAAACTAAATTATTCTCTTCGTTGGGGATGTTGAAAGGAGGTCAAAGCGTTTGTGCCAGACAGTGCAAGAGGCAGATATATTCGCGGTCTGGTGGTGCGGCGAAATTTAAACTCTGCCTATAATGTCAGTTTCGTCTCAAGGAGCAGCAAAAGACTGGTGGCGCTCCGAGTGACTTCGATCTGAACTACCACACAAGCGTCCGCTTAAAACCCATTAGGTTTCGCTTCTTATAGTATTGTTTCTTCAATGGTTTCACTGGGCATAATGGAGCGGAGTAATGAGGTTATAATGGAATTTTTGGATCTGTACGAGGCTGAACCAGTGATATGGAACCCACAAAACGAACATGATAAAGATAAGAACTACATTTACGACGCGTGGAACGCATTCGATCTCAATTTAATATCGAGCGCTCGCTAAAGGAATTGAAAAAGAAGAAAGACAGTTTGATGTCTACGTATAGGAAGATTTCGACTTGACTGGACCGGATCGCGTTGGCCTCGACTCACTCACTGGCGTTTCGAGACTTGCCATGACACCACGCGACACTCGCCGTGGGAACATTCAGGCTTAGACCTATCCGCGCTGTACCCCTCAGGGAACATTCAGGCGTCCGTACCCCTCCATGTCTTGTGGAAGTACCTGTAGATAAGAGTTCACGCAGTTCCAGGTTGTACAAACAGTGGACCTTAATAATATTTAAAAATTATTAATCGATAATCGATCAAAAATACGCGGGGCGTGGCCTCGTTTAAGTTGATCCCATCTGAGATCACCGTGGCAGGTAGAAAAACTAGCTTTACCGCTTCTGGCACCGTTTTCCCCGTTTACCGCAAGCGGGATGACCGCATCTGGGAGGTAACCCTGTTGAAGATAAAGCGAAAGACCGTAGAAAAGTACGAGAGCGTAACCTAAAATTCATCGAATAATAACATCCGCCGGATGTTTGCTACTTTGGTCCTTCCACAAAAATTACTCGCAGAGCGAAAACCTCATTTTGTGAAATATCGTGAGTGAATCGCTATTTTCATAACATCTAAAAGTTGTTCATCATTGTATCCATGGGCGGAGTGGGGCCGCGATTCCCCCCTAGTTCCCAGGCAATGGAAAATATGTATACTATAAATTTTAGTCCGGTTTTAAGAAATTAGCACTAAAATATGTTTTAAATGTTATGTGCCGTTTGATTTTACATATACTTATTTATTTTTTACAAGAGTTCAAGCACGAGCTGCTGGATCACTACTTGGTGTGGCCTCTAGGAGTGTTATAGGTCTTTGTGTATTCATTGACGATGTAAAGGTACAAACTCAATGCTGTGTGGGTTAATATAGCCCTGACCAGCCAAATCGGCTACCCAAATTTTAAAAGTTTTCTGGGGAAGGTCAAAAATTTTCTTGGACCCCTTTTGCCGAAGGAGGGGAGGGTACTCCTTAATCCCCTAACCCGGTCATCCCTCCGACCCTAGAAAATTTCTTACGGGCGCCCGTGGTCGGATCCGGTATAAAATAACGATAAGGGAATGAAAAAGGAATTTGTTCTTCTCTTGCCTACTATATTGAACCCTTTTGTACAATTTAAATGCACTGCTACTGCAATCTAAAGAAAATAAATCCATCGGACCGTGCCGATAGTAAAGCGTTCCAATATCCGGCAAGAACTGATCTCTGCGTTTGGACCCATCGTACGCTAGCCACGCTCTCCAAGTTGGTACATTATCGTTTAAGACCAGTACATTTCATACAAGTTAGGCCAGTCATTATAATGCTCTCTAGGTAAGTTTACCTACCTTAAATCAGTAATCTGTAACAAAATAAGGTCTGAACCTAGTAGAAGAGTGGTCGTAACAATACAGGAATTACTAATTTAAAGTACCCTATATTTATATCCCAGGTTATCCGTCTTACAACTTCTTTCAGTAGTTCAGGTTCTGTTGAATAACTTCACTCGCATGCGAGGACGTCAAAATAAAGTAAAAACACATGTACACAATTTACGACACTATCCATCGCACTGCGCACATAAATCTATAGGTATATATAAAAGCGAAATACCACTCACTCACTCACTCACTGACTCACTCATCACGATTTCTCAAAAACTACCGAACGGATTCAAATGAAATTTGGTATGTAGCTTCCTCTAGGGCCATAAGTGTTCACTAAAAAAGGGTTTTAAAAAATTGGAAATTTTAGGG
>JAGFPH010021530.1:411-13274 GCA_018207615.1 Philaenus spumarius | reverse complement strand
ATGAAATTTGGTATGTAGCTTCCTCTAGGGCCATAGGTGCTCACTAAGAAAGGGTTTGAAAAAATTCGAAATTTTAGGGGGATTTGGGGGGATCAAATTTATTATAAAACGATTTCTTCAAAACTACGTTACGGATTGGCATGCAATTTGGTATGTAGCTTCCTCTAGGGCCATAGGTGCTTACTAAGAAAGGGTTTGGCGAAATTTTAGGGGGGGCTTGGGGGATCAAAGTTGTTAAATCACGATTTCTTCAAAACTACCGAATGGATCGGAATGAAATTTGGTACAGTATGTAGCTTCCTCTAGGGCCATAAGCGTTCACTAAAAAAGGGTTTTAAAAAATTGGAAATTTTAGGGGGGTTTGGGGGGTAAAAATTACTAAATCTTGATTTCTCCAAAATTACCGAACAGATTGGAATGAAATTTGGTATGTAGCTTCCTCTAGGGCCATAGGCGCTCGCTAGGATAGGGTTTAAAAACATTCGAAATTTTAGGAGGTTTTTGGGGGTTCAAAGTTATTAAATCACGATTTTTTCAAAACTACCGAACGGATTGGCATGAAATTTGGTATGTAGCTTTCTCTAGGGCCATAAGTGTTCACTAAAAAAGGGTTTAAAAAATTGGAAATTTTAGGGGAGTTTGGGGGGTAAAAATGGCTAAATCACGTAAATCACGATTTCTCCAAAATTACGAACAGATTGGAATGAAATTTGGTATGTAGCTTCCTCTAGGGCCATAGGTGCTCAATAAGAAATGGTTTGAAAAAATTCGAAATTTTAGGAGTGTTTTGGGTTGATCAAAGTTATTAAAATCATAATTTCAGATCTTTTATTATTATGAAAATAGTGCTTTTATTATTTAAGATCTATATATATAAAAGCCCAATACCACTCACTGACTGAACACTTATAAAGAATACAATTACGTTAAAAAAACTGAAAATACCAACCACCACGGGCAACGCCGTACGGGTCAGCTAGTTCCCTAAAAAGGTGTCCTGAGTTTCATTTTTCTATCTTTATCCATTTAAAATTTAACAAGGTGTATCCATACTTTTGACTCACACTATATGTGCATGTTTGACTCAGGGCTCGGCCACTCGCAACTAGTCAGTGTTGGTATTAGTAAAATAGTACTTTAAATGTCGACAAAAACCAAGATTATCCAGAAGGATTTGTTGTATCATTAATCACGCGTTGTCTTCAAAGAAAATCTCAAAGTCTGAACTCGCCCAAAGAGGGTGGTTTATAATTAAGAAACAATTAGCCAATATTACAATGTCCACTGATTTCATGATTAGTTTCGAATCAACGCTCAGTTGCTGGTAATCTTAAGTTAGTGGACTTTACAACCGAAGCTTCGTTATAATTGCTTGTCGTTTTCAGTCAATTTAACTTCAAAGTACAAAAAGACTAAGGCTGGTATTCATAGTCGTTTCTTAAGGTAGCCTTAAGGAAAGGAAGAGTTTAGGAGACCTAAGATATGAGTTTTGAATGCAGAGTCCAACCTTAAGTATAGATTTTAACTCATCCTTAAAACCTTATTTAAAGTTACCTAAAGGCTGCCTTAGGTTCAATTGCAATGCAGAGTCGCTCCTTTTCATTAAGCAGGCCTAAAGGTACCTTCGAATTCGTCATTTTCTCAAGGTAGCTACCAACGTACCTTTGGGGAAATTTAGCGAGTTTATAAGTGATTCTAATGACACACGAAATCGCTAATTATGAAACTTTTTTTATCTACGACCATTGCAATAAACACCAATAAGGCTATTACAAGTAACATCAGAAAGAGGTACATTACAAACCAAAAGCCAACCCGATTAGGTAATGATATCATTACCTAACAGGAGTCACTTTACATAATAGGCTCTAGACCAATGAGAGCTCGTCATTTGACGGAAGTAGAGTTGTAATAAAAATAACGCTATTCGTACATCAGCCGATTGTACCCATACGTTCCGGATGTTAGTGTGTTATTGTAACTAACCTCAAACGTGAATTGACGCATTCCGTAAACATGAGTGATAGTGATGAATTTTGTTTAACTCCAGAGGAAATTAATACAAAAGCAAATTCGGCTCTGAACAATTTGTTGCCAGAAAAATCTAAATTTCGTTATGAAAAGGTTTATAACCAGTTTATGGAGTGGAAAACTAGAAATGGTGTTAGTTCGTTTTCCGAGAATGTTTTCATTGCGTATTTTGAGGAATTGGCCCAAGATAAGAAACCTAGTTCGCTTTGGTCTATTTATTCAATGATTAAATCTACAATCAACATCAAACATCAAATAGCCTGTATATTTTTGGTCGTAGATAAAGTAGTGTACGCAACGATTGTATTCAGCCTTTAAGCCACTCGTGAGATATTTAGAACACTCGCTTCGCTCGTGTTCCAACTTACATCTCACTCGTGGCTTAAAGGCCTTCATAATACAATCGTTGCGTAAACTACTATTAAAATTTATTTATTTTGAATGTTATTATGGAAGGAGCCCTAAACGGTATATTCGGGATTATGATAATACATTCGAAAAAAATATTTAAACGGCAATTTGAAATGAGATACTGATTTTCAAAGGATGCCGATTTAGTAAAAAATGTTTGGCCCCATTGGTAGGCCTACCACATAAATTATAATAAAAGATGATTGCCAATATCCCATATTCATGCAATATTGATAGCATTGTGTTTTTATGCCATGAGAAATATTTAGGAAAACAACTAACTAGTCTGTTGCATATTTTTTATAATTAATTAGTCTAGTAGGTATTGCCGTAGGCTACTGAATAAAATTAATTGATAAAACAATTTAATAGATTGAGTTTGTTGCCTAGCGGTTCAAATAAACGTGACAATAAATATTTTATTTTAATCATACAGTTAATAATGATATCTGATTAATGAAAATAATGAAAGCGATCAGTATGCCGTATGCACATAACCTCAAAACGTACACTGTACTGCAAAACTATTCAGTTGGAGTGACAATCAGAGTAAATTTAAAATCAATAAAGGCTATTTTATTAGTTTATCGGTGTCATTAATTAACTAAATATTGCAATAGCTAAAAGTAAATATTGAGCTATACAAGACTTGTAGGCTACCGATTTCATAATTGATCTAATCGTTAGTTTATGAGAGGGAGTGAGACCATTTTAGGCTTATATCCCAACATAAAACAGTTTGTATAAATTCACCAGTTAATTTAGCAGCTGATTTTGTAGTTGCTAACTTGTGCCAACTGTTGGACGTAAGTGCCAACAACATTAAAGTAAAAAACCATGAATGTTATGAACAATTTCTGTTTAAATTCATAAATAAACTAAATAAATGCATTTTAAATGCTTTAACAAGTTAAATTACACAAGTATAACTTTATTTATAGTTAATGAAATATTCGTTCTAGAGGTATTTACTTTTGTAAAATTGGTACAGTGTCTTCTACTCTTTAGGTCACCTTAAATATAGCCTCACCTAAGGCCACCTTAAATAAACGTCTATGAATTGAAAACTATTTGTAAGGCCTCTTTAAGGTATGATTCGACCTTACGGTTTTCTTACATGAGGGAGCTTTAAGGCTACCTTAAGAAACGACTATGAATACCAGCCTAAATGGTTAAGCCGAATATTGAATGACGGCAAGAAAATCTGTTATTTATTTGTGAATTTTTTTCCGTCCAGCTACAATAGTTCTTTTGCTTACCGTCTCAAATAAATCGGTCCCCTTAGCTTCCAAATAAATTTTATAAATCTGAGAAATCCCGGTCCGAAACGGAAAAGGGTACAAGAGCAGAGGAACGTACACACAGAGGAGATACTGGGGCTATATTCTATGGTTTTACAAACATAGGTCTACACCATACTTGCATCTGCTGAACGAATATTGGACTCGGAAAACATGAGGACAGATATTACGATATGATATGGTAGTCTGGAGGCTATAATAGCCCAGTCGGTATAGGTTACAACTACCAGTAATTTTCAATACGGCTGATTATTTTTTTATAAGTACCTTACAGTATGTAGAATAATATAAAAAAATGTTTACCAGTCTATCAATTTCCCAAAGTCGAAAAAAAAATCGATTAACATTTTTTCGATTATCCTTAATATTTCGATCTGGTATGAAGATAGAGAAAAATAAAACATACCATTGTATAGGGGAGGTATTTTTCAATAAAAAAGGTCATATATATTTATTTCGTCCGAGCAATGGTTTGTCTGGAAAAAATTCTATAATGCAGGTATGTATTTTGCAGCAGGGGAAATCACTAAAACGGGACATCTCATTCATATATGAAGCGTTGGCTCATTCTAAATTGACTGAATTTTAATACATCGAATTCAAACTTGACATAGGTGTTAAAATATATATTTTAAACATTTATGCTGAGTCTCAGCTTGTTATCTTGAAAATGACCCGATCTAGAGCTTCTTGCCTTATCGATGGGTTTCTCGATTTTAGGAGTACCGGACCCACGAACTCATTTTAAACGGCTCCAGTTTAGAAAATTTTAAAAATATCAACCTGAAAGCTTTTTTACAAGTTAAATATATAGATTCAAACAAGATCAAGGAGTATAGACCTTTTTTATTATTTACTTTTAAAAGCACAAGTAACTTAAAAAAATATAATTTTAGACCTTTTTAGATTTTTCATCAAAACGCTTGAGTTGATCGGCTGCAGATTAGTCAATTTCTTAAATATAGTTTTTAAAATAAGTATAGCAAAAAACAATTGTGTTTGTAACTTCTGTACCAAATTTTAAATCGATATGTTCAAAAATGTCGAAAATGGAGTCTTTGAATATAAAGATGTTATATTTAAAACGAGATAGGTAAAACAGAAGACTATTTTCAAGAGCCTCGTTTTTAAAAATAACATGAAAAAAATCGTTCATACTTACTAAAAATATTTATACTGGTTTATTGAACTTGTAAACAAATTTGATGTTGATATTCCAAAAATTGACGAAACTGGAGCCGATTAAAATTAGTTGGTGTGTCCGGTACTCCTAAAATCGAGAAACCCATTGATAAGTCAAGTGGCTCTAGATCGGGCCATTTTCAAGATAACAAGCTGAGACTTAGCATAAATGTTTAAAATATATATTTTAACACCTATGTCAAGTTTCAATTCGATATATTAAAATTCAGTCAATTTAGAATTAGCCAACGCTTTATATATGAATGAGATGTCCCATTTTAGTGATTTCCCCTGCTGCAAAATACATACCTGCATTATCGAATTTTTTCCAGACAAACCATTGCGCGGAGGAAATAAATACATATGACCTGTTTTATCGAAAAATACCTCCCCTATACGGTGGTATTTTTAATTTTTCTCTATCTTCATCCCAGCTCGAAATATTAAGAATAATCGAAAAACAAAATGATAATCCATTTTTTTCGACTTTGGGAAATCGATAGACTGGTAAACTTTTTTTATGTTAATCTACATATTTTAATGTACTTATAAAAAAAAAAAAAAATCAGCCTTATTGTAAATTACTGGAACTTTTGGTCTAAAATTAACCCTACCGACTGGCCTAATAAGGGCAATTATGGCATCAAATAAAACGTCAACATTTATCTGGAAATGCAAGTCACTGCTGAATCGGCTGTCGAGCCGTAGGAAAGTAATAAGGCTTGTTTCTGTCCCTGGGCATGAAGGAGTAGAAAGAAATTAAATAACACATATACTATATGCAACTCCACCCGTGGTCGTGGATCCGATTATAGGAATATCACGAGGCAATGGGTAAAATAGGTTATGTTCAATCAGAACACTTAGAACACGGATAGAGAGAAATTGTGGAGACAGGCACACGACTGCATTGATGGCCTGGATGGACGTCTAAGCAAAACACTGCTGGGTCTTGGCACGGCAGGTGATAGGTCGTGAGCCTGTGATAGGTTTGATATGAGCAGCTGCCTGGTCATGGGGAACAGAGGACCTAGTGGTTTAGGTGAGCGTTTCCTGGTAGCACATCACACACCTCCGCAAGTAATAATAAAAGCACACACGACGTAAAAGTAAATAAAACCTTTTAATATAGAAAAGTTTAGCTTTTATTTGGTACAAACTGAATGCAAATCGGTCCAGTGAAAGTCTCAGACGAACTGTTCTAAGGATTGAAAAAGTTTACATTTCAGGGCTTTTTGGCACCCTGTATACTGATCTAAGTAGTATGGCATTAAAGAGCAATAAAAAAAATTACTCAAAGAAAATTCAGGCTAATAATATAAAACATGTTGTCCGTTTTAAATGTTAACTGTTTATTTAAAATACATAGCTCAGCGGATGGAAGATGTCCAGTTTAGGTACAGTAATCAGCGGTTTACTCGAAACTTAACAGGCACGTAGGTTAATTCTCAGTAGCATTTCCATACTGAAATAATTGTACTCTAATATTAAGGTTAGGTTTATTCAGGTGCTAAAGTCGTTTTTAACATGAATTATAACTCCTTCTTATAATAAACTAAAGTGAACCTAATACTGTGATTCAGACACTAAATATTATTTACCATTTTACCTAGACCATGATTAACTTATTTAAAAAGAAATTTAAAAATATATGTGAAGGAAAGGATATACAGAGTGTTCATAAAGTACCTTTACCCCCCCCCCCCCCATTATTTTTGATGCTCAAAATAAGTTAACAAAACTTTGAATATATCTTGTCCTGTACAACAGGAATTTTTTTTTGACATATCTGATCCTCTTTGATTTTGGGGGAGCTTTGGGGGTCAAGGCGGGCTAACAATTTCAAATATAAAGGTAGGTCGTGCAATACACCATTTAAAAGCTTATTAAAAGATAAACACAATGGCGCAAACCATAGCTTAATTTCTTACTTCGTTTTAAAGTAATGGACAATCAAAGCTCTGGAAAATAACATACAGCCTACTTATTCCTAATATCAACAAATTAATCACCTGCTTTGATGTTATGATAACAATGTCATTTTACATCATCTGATGGCTTTGTTCACAAAAACCTATCTTAAAAGTTACAAATATAAATCAATGATAACTGAAAACTGATAATGGAAATATTATAGGAACATCTGACTACTGTTATTATTACAGTCAATAAACATATGTATATTTTTGTTTATTTGTATGTTTTGTAGTTGCTGCAGTTTTTCTAAACCGTATATAAAAACACGCTTGTATTCAAATGAAAGTTTGTGTCAAAATTTCAAAGTAGTCGGTGAAAAACTTTTGGAGATTATCGATTTTGAACACGCACATTTAAATTTTTATTTATATAGATAATATTGTTTGTGTATATTTTAAATTTCATACAAATCGAACGACTATTTTTAGAGAAAATTTATTTTTATCGAAGACAAGTTCATCGAGACTGCTTATAAGCTTAACAAAATTGTATTAGGCCTAGATAAAAATCAATTTTCTCTAAAAATAATCGTCCGATTTGTATGAAATTTAAAATATGCATAAACAATCTCTCTCTCTATATATATAAATAATCCAAATACCAATCAACAACTCACTCATTACGAAATCTTAAAAACCACAGAACGGATTGGAATGGAATTCGGTATGTAGTTTCCTTTAGGGCCGTAGGTGGTCGATAAGAAAAGTTTTAAAAAAATTCGAAATTTTAGAGGGGGGTTTGGGGATATCAAAGTTACTAAAAATCAACATAAGATTTTAGTTTTTTTTATAGGCGAAAAACCTGGGTGGTTATAATCGCCATAAGAAATACATAGTATAATATATTTATTGATATATTTTTTTGCTTAATATACATTTAACTTTGATTTGTCTATCCGTGCAAAGCCGGATCGGGCCTGCTAGTAATACATAGGCCTACTACAAATGACAACGGATAGCATGGAGAGAGAATGGGAGGAGCTCAACCAGCCCAAAATTCAACCAGTCTAAAACTACTGAAGGTTCAATCAGCCCAAATAAATGTATTAAATAGAATGATTTGGGCTAGTTGAGCTTTGGGCCAGTTGAGCCGTTTATAGTTAGTAAACGTTCAACCAGTCTAAAATAACACACGGCTGAAGAGCGTTCGGTTCAACCAGTCTAAAAATGTAAACAAACCTTAGAAGGCCCGGTTCACAACAAGGCCAGCGCCCGGCAACGGGAACTCGCTAACATTCGTTTTGTTAAACTTCTATCAGTAATGCAATATTAACAGTGTATTTTATTCATTTGATTTTTTATAATTTAGGTAAGACATTCTAATAGTAAAAAAACTACTTTGTTTTACTTCTTTCCCTGACTGTTTTATTTTAAAGTAATATATTATTTAGTCCCTACATTTTATTGTATAATAAATTTAATTCATTTATTCAATTTAATTCATAATCCCTACAATTCAGTTAATAATAATTATTATTATTACTTTATATGTTACACAACGAATGCATTCTATTTGTTTAATTTCACAATATAGTTCATTGGTTAGGGTTTGCTCTTTTTCTTAAAAGAGTAATTACAGTATACAATTTTATTATATTAGATATACTTAAAAGTGCGTGTTTATTTTAAAATTCAGCAAAAGAAATAACATTGAATTTTATTCTTGATATAGGCCTACATTCGGTTTGAAGTGGTATGTAGGCCTAACTCAAATAAATTGGTATATTTCATTACAAGTAAATAATAAAATGAAGTCGGCTTAAAAAAATAAGCCTTATATTTTACAGGCTATATTTTAGTACAGTAAAATCAGACATTTGAGATGTGAACCTGGTGTAGTTTAACATATTTTGACGGTTTTTGTTTTCTCGACGAGTAGGCCTAGATAAGTTTTTAAAAAAATTGTGCTCTGCCTCCCTGAATTTGTTAAACAAAATCCGTGTTTAGAAAAAATGGTTATTGTAACAAATATTTTAAAATAAATTATGTTAAGAACTAATAAGAACATTGTATTTTAAGTGTAAAATGTTATTTTCAGTTATCTTACCGGTACTTAGTTAAAAATATTGTTATAAAAAAAATAGCTAACGAAGCGAAATCGATAACCGTTTGTGTTAAATAATTAGATAGGCCTATACTTAAAAGTGCTTTTTTATTTTTAAATTCAGCAAAATAATAACAGTAAATTTTATTCCTGGCATTTGAGATGGAACCTGGTGTAATTTAACAAATTTTGAAGAGTTTTTTTGTCTCAACAAGTTTTTATACATATTGTGCTCTTCCTTCCTGCATTTCTTATACAGTACCGTACAATAAAACTTCGTTTAGAAAAATGGTTATTGTAACAAGCATTTTTCTTAACTTTTGACTGCGACACTTTTTAAATAAATTATGTAAGACTAGTAGGAACAATGTATTTCAAGTGCAAAATGTTACTTTTAGATAATAAAACTATTTTAATAAAATAACGTTTAAGCACGCAAAAACGTTATACACCAATAAATTCAAATTGGTCTTAACCTGGACCAAATGAATGTTAGTAGGCCTACAGCCTACTTGTTACGGAACTTAATATTAGGTTAGTGCTCCACGCTAGAGAATATCTGACTTTTAAATACAGTATCTGAGACTGTGATTGTCACAAACGGTGACAATTAGTTCGGTCGATTTAAATATGCACTTAAGTTGAAGTGTATTAGTGTAAGATGATTTACATAATAATATTAGGCCTGCCTATTCAACTACTCCGAGGGGTTTTGTTATCCCAACAGTAAATTATTCTTATGAAACTCTTTTTCACCAAACTAATTTTACATCACACTTTATTACAGTAATTCATAACTCTTTCTGATTATTAAGAGGTTATAGTATAGGCCTATAATCCAATGCTTAGCGTAACGCAGATGTTAAACACTCATTTCTTTTAATTTCAAGAAATCTGCTTAGGTGTGTCTACTAATAAATAAATATACCTAATTATAATGCAGATAATGCTAAACTGTCAATTACTCTTATTTAGGATTGAGAAGTGTTACAGGCCTTAATGCTTAAAATACATACTGCGACGTTAGTCATTCATAAATGTGAAAAACCTACTCACATTTTCAATCGATAATTACCTATCCTATACTAATATTATGAAGAGGTAAAGTTGTTTTTTTGTTTGTATGTATGGGGTAATCTCTGGCACTACTGAACCGATTGAAAAAATAGCGTTAGGCTACTAATTAAAAGCTACACTATCCCTGCGTAACATACATAGGCTATAATTCATTTCGATAAAAACCTTTTTTTATTTAAATATTTGTATTTAGTCGGAAAAATTTCTTAGGTTTGGCCTAGAATGAATGATAAACCAACACATGTATTTACATTTATTACCATAGCAACCAATTGAATAAAATAACAGATAATATAGCTGTTTGCTCCAATATTTCCATTAACAGCTGATTTAAAAATTTGAAGCAATTATTTTTGTATTTTTCTAGCTTTACACTTATAAAAATAGTAGTTATACTGACATTTTATCCAGATTTAGGATTGGATTATATTTTACAACTATTCCAATGCCTGTTGGACAGAAGGTATAACTAATGGTTTTGCATAACATTGGAATAAAGGCCTATAATCCATTTTAATTTACAATACTAGATCTGGGTATAACAATTTAGAGCAGAAGATAAATTGGTACGGTATTTGCACAGTTTTTGATTATGGGCCTTATATTTAGGATTTAAAATGGATGTGTGCATACAAAATATTTAATTTAGCCTACGTAGGTAAAGGTATTTATGGAAAAACTAGCAAATTTTGTGAAGTTGTCCTTTATAGATTTATCAATAGCCTGAATATAAGAGTATCTAATGCCATCGTTGGGGATTTATTTACTGAGGTTGCTACGTTTTTACAAACAAAGCATGAATGGGAAGTTAGCTTTGGTAACGACAGGATGTCACAAATTGATTCTACAAAACGATTGAACTGAAATTGCTCAAACAAGTAATGCAATTTAACAACCGACACCAGCTTCAAGAGATTATTTTTATCCGTATTTTGTACTTGCAATGATACAACAAATATGTCTACCACGTCAACTAACATACCATAATAGATTCATTAACTCATAAATTCGAAAAAGCTGCTCTATTGACAATGCCTACGGTACTGTAAATAATTAACAGAGGGAGAGTAGAATTAGCATAATGTAGATAACGAGTGAAATTTTAAATACTTAATAATTTATTCTAAATTTATATACATGTAAGAAACCCCTGCCAACCCCGTTGGAACCTTCTATACACATAATCATGTTACGGTACGTTTTCTTTATAATAAAGGTGAAGGATTAATAATAACCCCAAAGCTAAGGAATAATAATAATAATGTTAAACTTTCAAACCAAATTATTTCGTATATTTTATAACAGCAGTTAAAATAAAGGTTAAAAAACCAGCAAGGCTCAGATTTACACATAATAAAAACCTAACCTAGTTTTTGTGCAATTTAAAACCTTGCCAGATGGGTTTTCCTAGCTCCGCGCTTTTTGCGCAACGCGCTGGAGGGGTGATATTTATTTTTTGTGCAATTTAAAACCTTGCCAGATTAGTTATCACACCTTAAAGATGCGTTTTCCTAGCTCCGCACTTTTTGCGCAGTGCGCTGGAATTTTGTTTTTGTGCAATTCACAACCTTGCCAGATCAGTTTTATCACACCTTAAAGATGGGTTTTCCTAGTTAAATAGTTCTTATAGTGATTAATATAATTCAATTTAACAAATTAAAACTATTCTTTAGCAATTATTGCAAAAGAAAATGCACAAACCTGGGGATCTGCAAAAAATATAAATTCGACCAGCAATGAAAAAATGTAGTTTTGCCTCAAACTGACCTACTGGTACACTGCATTGTTCAAATATTCATTTGTTAAATACCTACCCTTGTAATTCAATACAAATATTCAGTTGCTCAACTCACCTGAACTGCTCAGATTACTCTTATTTAAATTATATCAATAAATGCTTCTTTAAAACAATTCTCAAAACTACCATATTGTTATCTCAATTTGGAGGAAATTGTATGTAGACAGTACAATTTAACTGTAGGGAAAGCCAGTGCAGATAACTACATTACCAGATAGGTAGCACATATAATATGACACATTTAGAGTTCATAATTTCCTCAATATACAGCACTGTCATTCGTGAAATACTTACGCACACATTTCTTAATTGCAATGTAATATGAATATCCAGATGCAAACCTATACTGGTTAGGTTACTTTTATTTAATTAGTATGTCAAAGAAATATCACATGAATTAATAATTGTCAAAATTTGATGTTGCAATTTCAGAAAACCTGCAGTTTGTTCGTGAAACACCCACAATTTCATAAAACCGGCAGTCCATTAATGAAACACTTACCTACACATTTCTTCAATGCAATTCGATACAAATATCCAGTAGCGCACCTTTCCTAAACTTGTTAGGTTACTTTGATTTAAATACTGTTTTAAAGTTGCAGTATTAATTGTAAACTTCAATATTCAAAATTATTGAACATAATTATTCCTGTTTTTTAGTTTAATGTTCCCTGAAATTGTAAATACAAAGTGTTGCATTTGTATTTAACGTGTCAGAAAACAAACTTGGTATGTTCCCTGAAATTGTAAAAGTGTTGTATTTAACGTGTCAGAAAACAAACTTGGTTTGTTCCCTGAAATTGTAAAAACTAAGTGTTTGTTGTATTTGTATTTATCGTGTCAGAAAACAAACTTGGTTTTTTCCCTGAAATTGTAAAAACAAAGTGTTTTATTTGTATTTAACGTGTCAGAAAACAAACTTGGTTTGTTCCCTGAAATTGTAAAAACTAAGTGTTTGTTGTATTTGTATTTATCGTGTCAGAAAACAAACTTGGGTTTTTCCCTGAAATTATAAAAACAAAGTGTTTTATTTGTATTTAACG
>JAGFPH010021529.1:0-13275 GCA_018207615.1 Philaenus spumarius | reverse complement strand
CACGATAAGGTTTTTTTGTGACACCTATATATTTATAAATAAAACAATTAATTTTTACTAAGAAAAATGTGTTTATCACTTTTATTTACCCTTACTTTACAGAGGCAAACTAGGGTGTACAGTGAAGAAGAGAGGTCTATTTTTTTATTGAGGTTGTACTGATGACGTTGGACACAACAAACAAAGCTTGGGGACCAGGCTTTACTTCCCCTCTCGGGGTACATTCCCGGAGTGAGGAATCTGTATGTTATTAGAATAAAAATTTATTGAGTAGTTAAAAGAAACCTAAATATACAAACTAAGCCAAAAACAATAAATTCAAACAAAAACTTTCAAAATTTAATTTAAAACAACTTAAGTTAATTCAAATTGTAAACAAAGAAGCTGAATAATTGTGTACAATTTGTACATTGTATAAAATGGTGAATAACTGTTCCCAAATCAGTTTTGGCCTATCTCTTAAATATAATAGAAAATGTAAGTTTTCCAAAAAATCATCCTGAATAAATGATAAGTGGGTTCTCTGCCAGGTATTTTAGCTGCGTATGGAATACAAAAATATATTACACATTCTTGTACATAGGTTAGATAAGAAAAAACTTAATTACATTTGTGGAAGATAAGTTGAAATTATTTGTACAGTTAAACCAACTTACAATAATGCCATTGCCATTAAATAACATTACTCAAGGATAAATTGTTACAAAGAATAACTGACCTGAGTAACAGCAGTCATTTTGATGCCAATAACTCGACCTTCATTGTTTATCAGCTGTCTGGGATTCAGATCAACACTACCTCGGGACCCAACTATCTGTGCATAAATATGTTATCATTAGATAAATTATAAAACAACACTACATTTTAAAGCGTATAAATAAACATATATAATGCAACATTGTATAATTTGAAAGTCCGTTAATGATCATAAATTCCCTAGAATAAAGTAGGTTTTGCTTAAAAATTTGTGTATAAAATAAGAGATTACAAAAAAAAGCTTATTTCATCATGATTATCCATTATACAAATATATTTATAAACACTAACCTCTTTATAGTCTTTCTATATGGAGATTATAAAATCTTTCTAGATTCTACATAACATATTTCTTTTGAAATTAAATGAATATTTTGATACTCGAGTCAGCTGTTCTGGATCCTTTTGCTTTGGTACCTTGAAGACAAGTCCGATTCGTTTTACATTTAGTGTTATCTCAGAAACTGTTCCCCAATGAGATCAATTTAAATTAAATTTCTGACAATAGTTGCCCTTTATAAACCAATTATTTATACATTAAAATGTTGTTACACGAATCGATGTTTCAATAAAGTTAACGTGCTTTGAGATTAAGTTTTTTTTTTAATTTGAAAGTTATACTGAAGACATGTCTTCAGTGCATCAAGTATGCATTTACTCAAATCTTCTGATCATTGCTCAAAGTAATGCACACAATTTTCATGTGACCATCTCACAGTAAACTAATACTCAAAAAATATTAGATATCATTATACTGATAAAGCACCTTACAGCGATCCTTCCTCCTTGTCGAAGTGAAATCATGTCTATATTCAGGTTAGTACATGCTCTGTTTTCTAATATTACATCAAAACCTTTGCTCCCAGCTTCAGCCAATGCCTTCCGTAAATGACCTTCCTCTCTGTAAACATGATTAATAATAATTCGTTACTGTATTCACAATAAATTGTAATAACTTAGAAACCTGTACTTTATTACCATGATGATTATCAATTATTATAAAAAAGTATTTCTGTCAAGATTAAGTTTAAATTTTTTTTATCATAGTGTTCCATTCTAGTCTAGCCCTAACCTTAAAATCAATGATAGAGCTTTTATTTCTTAAAATACAAACACCAAAACATTTATTTCAGATGTTCAAAATCCGTAGTCATGAGGTAATAATATTTTTGTTAGTTTATTGCTATGGAAAGAAATGTTTTAATACAATGGTAAATGAAATAAATACTGTAATTAATTTCAGAAATAAAAGCCAGCAGCATATTTTATCTAAATTTCTCTGTCAAATAGCAGAAAAACAAACATGAAAACTACCAAAGGTTTCAACAGAATTTAAAAGATCTTATTTGTTTACAAAAATTGTCTGTATACTTGTTCAGTAAAGTTTTTTTATATTATTGATTGTTACTATTTATTATTTTTATATACATTATTTCTTATTTTTATAAATATAGTTAGATAAGTTAATAAATTAATAAGCTCTAACACATAAGATTTTGTAAATATTTTGATACCAAATATTACTGAAATTCACCCAACCAAAATACTGAAAGTCAAACCAGTATTTCTTAATTAGTTTTAAAACGATCAATAT
Organism: Philaenus spumarius; assembly: GCA_018207615.1. NCBI lineage: Eukaryota > Metazoa > Arthropoda > Insecta > Hemiptera > Aphrophoridae > Philaenus > Philaenus spumarius. Next base: position 10,925 of record JAGFPH010021529.1, on the reverse strand, counting down.
TTCCTGTGGTTATATTTCTTAATATTTAAATGCACAGAAACAATTGATTTGAAATATGAAAAAAAAACTCACCTCATTTTTGTAAAACACAGTCTACTGATAAGTAAGCAAATTTTGTTTACCATAAATCAATGAATTACTAAATGGAATTCACCCACCTTATATTAAAAACAGCTGATCCAATTGTATAAGTTGTTAAACAGGAAGTATTGTCGTCAAATAAATAATATTCTTCGAAGGAGACTTCTCGTTACAGACAAACAAAAAACAAGACAAAGTCCACAAAACACGTAAGGTGGGTGAAGTCCATTAAGTAGTTAGTCATTTATTGATTACCCCATCTATATTGTCTTTCAAGATTAAAAATAAATCAATGTTTTAAGTTTATTATAGTAATACAAATCTACAAATCATCAAGTCTATTTAGAATAATACATGTTTCATTCTATAATTAAAAATTTCCAAACCTATGTTATGTAACCTTCAAGCTATTTGATTTCACATGCACGATCGCAAGGTGGCACTTTGGCCGCTTACCTTTGTTTATTACTTTTCGGATTTTCCATTGAATTTTCCCAAAAGAAATATTAAGCATCTCAATGGATATCATATAATACACGTGCACAAGTATACAAATAACTTTAAAATTAAATAATTTTGCAGTACAACATTTTTAAAACAGATTTTAAAAAACAGTTTTTATTTATAGAAATGACTATTTACAGGAACACATCTTTGTATAAACAGTTTAAAAATATCATTCAATAACCTAATTTTAACATTATACAATTTGGCAGAACAAATTTATTTAACGACTTTAATTTTTTTTTTTTTTAAATAGTATTTTTTACACAAACGCAAACTTTGTATAACTTGGCCATCAGTGGATGTATTCATGAGAGTCTGCACAGAACACTGATTGACCTTGAACTAATGCTGATTAGAAATTGGTTGCGACTGTCATCTAGCGACTAAATATGCAATTGAAGAATACCTATAGGTTTTGTGAGGCTAGATGTGTCAGTTAAAGTCATTTCTTTTAAAAAGGCGGCTAAAATGCCACCCATGCGAGTGCTTGAAGGTTAACAGCTTTGGGGGAGTTTCAAGTTTACCTAGAAAATCAATATATCAGGTTTTAGTGATCCAACATTAGCACAGTAAATTGACTATACTATGGATAAAAAAAACTTAAGTAAAAGAATTTTCAGAAATGGACATACTTTTTGTTTAATACATATTGTGAATATACGTCCTTTGAAGAGAGATATTAGTGCTAAGTAATTGAATATACCCCACTCCAATATATACCAGCAAGTTGTGGACTAATGAATAATAAACTTATTTTTATGTGTGTATAGGAAACATTTTCTTAAGAAGAGAGAGGAGAAAACTAAATGTACTATTTATTTTTTATTTTATAGTAAACATTTTTTGCACAATACATTATATTATATCCAATGTAGTCAATAAAACTGTTCTTACCTGTGATTAACTACAATATCTGCTCCAACTTTTTTAACCAATTCCATTCCAGCTGGAGTTCCAGCAGTGCCTACAACTTTTAAACCTAAAATATAAGTCCTCAATTATAGTACCTTTACTATGTTAACCTCTTTGTATTAACATATGTTTATAATGAAGTATTGTTGAAAACAAATAAGTGTAAATATTAAATCAACTAAGTAATACATTATAATGGTTAGTTCTATTCAATATATTTGTTGATTATTGATCTTATACAATAATTAATATAGTTGAACTTGGTTTTAACGGCCTCTGCTAATGCGTCAACTCGGACATATCGACATTTTTTTATCGGTCCGGTCAAATCGTTATCTTTTACATTATTATAAACCCCTATTTTAGTGTCAATAAACATTTCAACCACTCGGTTGTAACGTCATAAATCTACAAAATATCAATGTTAAACTTTAAATTCAGTTTTCTCAGAACTCGAAAAAGGGTAGAATTCCCCCTTTCCTTTGATTTCAGGCCACCTATTTTCTCCCTCCTCAGAATCAAGCCGCGAAATAAACAAACTACGTATCTTTTTTCACACGTAAAACCTCCGGTGGGTCCCATCAAAGTCGGTAGAGGGGAGGTTCCATTACTACAAGCAACACTGCTAACTCTCCCACCCCTCCTAAGGAACAATTCACACAGTATTTGGTGTCAGTTGTGTGCTGTGTGTAACTAAACCCATGACTTAGCTGGGAAAGTGTTTGGACACTACAAAAGCGTGGCGAGACTCAATTGTATAGCTTGGCGAGACATTTACGAAGTTGTGATCTGACAGTTGTCCCCCCCCCCCACAGTAATGCTGACACTTTAAATTGTTGAGTGTTTTATAATACAGTAAGTTAATGTTTTAATAAGTACTATAATTTTAGTGTTTTTAATATAGTTTGTTTTTAGTGTTTTTAATATAGTTTGTTAACACACATTACACATGTATTTACTCATTAACCCTCCAGGTGCTGATTAAATCACTTTAAAGTGCTAGGCCATTTTTGAGCATCTTGCACGGTTAGTTTAACAATTATTTTTTATATGAAAGAATATATTTAAATAGCATGTATTATATATCAAATTGTTCATAACAACATGGTCTATAATATAAAATTAAAATAAAACACTTACTCACTTGGTGTTCAAAAATAAAGTCCTTAGAGTGGGGGGTAAACATTTTTTTAATTTTTTTTTGTAATTTGTAGGCACATAGATGATCTTGAAAATGTAGTAATATAAATTCCAAAATATACAAATTGTTCTAATTTTAGTTCTGAATAAGAAATGTATCACAAAAAACTTGTTAAAAAACATTTACTAAAAAAAAAAAAAAATCACTTGGGCATTCTTCAATGTCTGTTCCAATGTCACCTGAATGTACACGTGAATCACAATCAATATCACTCAATTCATCTTCCAAACAGTGCCTAATATCACTTGAACGACTAAGTTCACTCATAATAATAATAATTTACAATAATAATAAAAGCTAACAATAAAATAACACACATTCGCAATCAAAACAATACACTTGAACAAATCAAACAACTACCTAGTTTTTACACAGACGTACACAAACTACAACTTACAGTTGACAATATTGTCATCTGTTACTTTTTTTCTTCCAAAGATGACAAACTCACACTGCCTACTAGATAGAGAATTCAATTTACTTTCATTCTATGTGAAGGTCAAGTTTTATCCGATAACTATTAGCTGCGATATATCGATTTTACGACCTATCGCACTGTGCGACGTTAGCACTTTCAAATGGTCTGAACAGGTCGCACAGTGCGATTGCAGCACCTGGAGGGTTAAAACTTTACACATTAACCAATGTTACCTAATTTACAATTATAGGTGACCTCAGCTCCAGTTATTGGGCTACTACTGTTCATTAAGAAAAGTATAGTTTTTTATGTTGAATAAACGTCTTGAATAATGTTGCCAATAATAGTAATACTGTATAGTAGTTAGTCCTTTCACTGAAGGTAACAAAAATACAATTTGCTGTTGGGATATCTTTATAAAGTCACTAGGACCTAGCGTCAACATTCGTTCGGTCCCTTCGTTGACGCTATAACCAAGTTCAACTGTACTACAATCAGCTTTATCAACATACAATTTATTAAAAGCCACAACAAGTTTCTAGCATGACTTCTAATTTTTGAGGTTTTTTCTAATTTTTCCATAACATGGAATCTAATGCCGTTAAAATGTCATGTGGGGTCTTAAAACAAAGCTATTTTCTTAATCTACAACTTTCCCATCTAATGTTTAGTAAAAAAGTTCACGTTTACCCGCTAAAGCAAAAAATGTTTTTGTGCCCTTTCAACCACCTCCCCCCACCAACTTCTTCAAGAGCGGGGAAATTGGTAGACTTTTTCTACAATGTTTCTGATCAAAAGATCTGTAGGCAAAAAATCTCACCTGGGTGCATAATTTCCAATGACGATTACATAAAATAAAAACTCACCTCGAGACTTTGCTATTTGGATTGCAGCTACTCCTACCGCACCACTTCCTCCATGAACTAAAGCCAATTCTCCTGATTGTATGTCACACCTAAAACCAAACCTTGATTTCATTGTCTATCATAAAATGATTGACGAAAATAGTATAAAACATAGCCTGTCATTTAGCCAAGCTTGTTATATTTTGTTTGAGACAAGAGTGGAAAAAAAGGATACATAAATGTTTATGATTCAAATTGTTGAATGTCTACAAACTTGAAAAGGTTAGGACTTAAGATATTATGTACTGTAATTGCCAAGTAAAGACACATGTAACACATTTACCAACATAATTAAGTGCGTCTTTAAAATGTTATAATAAGGCCTACAAGCAACAATGAACAGTTCACATCTGGTTACACCAAAGTTTAACTCATTGAACAAACATCAAATTCTTAACTAATCACTAAAACACTATAATTTTGAAATTAAAATTACTTACCATTATAATAGTTAAATTTTGGAAGTTTACCCTATGGTTGTTTTTATTATTCAGCCATTAATAAGTGCTTGTTGCTGGGATGTTCTTGTTGTACATTAAAACACTTAATACTTAACACTGAACATAATATGTATTATAAGTTTTTTAGTTTATTCAGATAGTAAGTTTCAATGTAACTTTAATTGGGTTCGAGGTTAAGTGGAAGAGAGGACCCAATGGTCCTAACTTCGTCTCAGTAAAGATTATTATTATTAATGCGAACTGTCACTGATGATTTACTATATTCGTGGTGTGAGGAATGGGATCTTATCTAAGTTGGTTCTTATTATATAGTATGTTCAAATTGAACTGTAGTTTTTTGGTAAGTAATGAACTCCAATTGTTTTAAAATTGTATTAATATTTCGAACTGTTCTAATGCATTCATTCATTTTCCCTTTTGACAATGATGTAGAGTTTTTAGGGATTGTTTGATGACAGAGTAGTTGTGGTTGGTATAAATGACTGTTTTGTAAATTTAGAATTGACTTTTGTTGGATTAGCTTGTCCGTGAAGCTAATGGTACGAGTTCTTCAAATAGTTTTTTAAAATACCTACTAATTAGTCTTATTTTTTTAATCAATGTATTTTTGAATTGGTTATACATTTTTTTAATTCAAGACAATACAATATTGTTTTTAGTTTTACATGAGCTAGTGAAACCCTGCTTTTGAAATATGTTGTCTATAATATGCTCTAACCATTGTTTCCTTGTTATAATACAAAACTATGTATTTCTTTCTTTTCTTTGTTCTACTTAGGGTCTTGTTTTTTTTTGTGTTTTTGTATATAGTTTGTCAATAATAAATGAGCTGTATCAATTTTAGTATGTTAAATTTGTCTAGAAAATCAGTCATTCTTTATTTCATAGTCTGTCTTATTTACACAGATAACTATTTTGTTATTACTTGCTGCTAGTTTGTGAGGTATCGGATGATTAGATGTAGTTCATGCTAAATTTTTTAAAAAAACAACTTGACCAACCACAACTACGCCACTATTAAAAAATTGCTAAAAACACTACATCACTGCCAAAAGGTAATACTAATGCACACATTAGAACAGTTCGAAATATACAAACAATTTGAAAACAACAGCTTATTAAAAAACTTATTAAAAAACTACAGTTCAACTATAAAGTATTTCATAAAGAATACCATAGTAGCCAATGTAGACAGATACCGCTTCCTCATACCACCAATAAATACAGGTAGGTCTACAACTCATATAAACTAAAAAATGTTAACATATGTTTAGTGTTTTTAATAGATGACAATAACAACATACCAGCAATAAGTGCTTGTTAAAGCTGTTAAAAATTTTCAAAGTGATATTATGAGTACACAAAGTTGTGAGAAAATTTTTCAGAACTTATTCAGTATCCGAGGTGTGGTAAAGAAATATGGTGAATTAATTTTTATAGCAGCAACTGCTGACGCTACATCCATTTGATCTAATATATCCGATAGCATGATCTGTTGGGTCAGACAGTGTTAAGTTTGAACATGTTATGACTTGTCAGTCAGCTTTCAAAGCCGCTAGAGTGAGATCGTGTTTACCATGTCTGTCGTGCATCATGAATTTTGAACAACGCATTAACATTAAGTTTTGTTTCAAGTTGCAAAAAAAGTGCCAATGAAGCTCATGAAATATTAAAGTCAGGGTATGGAGATAGTGTAGTAACTCAGAAGATGGTTTTCAAGTGGTATGAGCGATTTAAAAGCGGAAATGAGTTGGTTGAGATCAAGTTTGTCTTTCGCCCTCAAAAACAGATGAAAACGTGCAAAAAATTTCCTAACTTGTTCGTTGAAACAGGTGAATGACTATTCTAGAGCTTGGCAAAGAACTTAACATCTCATGTGGGTCTACGCAACCATTTTCACAGATTTTTCCAAATGAAACAAGTACGTGCAAAATTTGTTCCCAGACGTTTAGCTGATGAACAGAAAGAAAATCGTGTTTCAGTTTGCACGGAATTGAAGGATCGTCTTCATGCAGATCTGAACTTCATGACCAAAATTGTAGCTGGAGGTAAAGTTGCGTCTATGGCTACGACCCTGAGATGAAAATTGAGAGTTCTCAATGGAAAAACCAGTAAATCTCCTCGTGCTAAAAAGGCACTTTAGTCAAAGTCGACCGTCAAGGTCATGCTAATTGGTTTTTTTTTCGATAGTGAGGGCATAGTGCGATGAGAGTTTATTCAAAAAGGAACAACTACAAACTCCGAATTTTACAAGGGGGTCCTGAACATTTGTCAAATGATGTGGGAAGGTACCAGAAAAATGAGCCAATTTCTTCCTTCATCACAACAAGGCTTCGTGCCAAAGTCGCTTTTGATTCGTGAGTTTTTGGGAACAAAATTTATTCCTGTCTGTCTCCATCCGCCTGACTCACCAGATTTAGCACAATGCGACTTCTGGCTCATCCCAAAAATAAAAAACGAGCTAAAAGGAAAATGTTTTGACACCATTCCCGACATTGAGATGCCCACGACCCACCAACTGAAAGCCCTTCCGAAAGAATCCTTCCAGAAATGCTTCCAGTCATGGATTCAACATTGGGACAAGTGCATCGCTAGCCAAGGATAGTACTTTGAAGGAGATTAAAATTGAAATTCTATTAAGCTTATTACTTTGTACTAAAATTACTCACCATATTTTTTGACCACACCTATAATTCCAGCAACTCTTAAATGAGTATAGAGAAGACATAGTACAAAAACTACCTGTCTGTCGTTTCTCTTGTGAAATGTATAATATTATAAAATGTTTAACAGCATTAACTAATACGGAGTTATATTTACATACTGCTCTCAGGAAATAAGTCATTAAGATCTACTTTAGATTAAAAATGCTCTTTATTGACTGTTGATGTTATTCGTTTCATAGTGCAATTAATTTATAGTACTGTTATTATTAATTTTAGTTTGTTTAAAAATATCCGAATACAAATACAGTTCTATAATTTGTTTAAGGGGGCTCGGTAGGTTAAAAATGAAAAAAATTCACTTTTTATGTTTTATATATTATGTTTTCCCCCTTTTCTTTACGAAAAATTTAATACCAAATAATATATACTTATCAAAGTAATTACTAATTGTAAGCCTTTATATACATGCGCGACATCAGAAATAACAAAGCCAGTCTGTCAGATATGCAAAAGGCAGTATGGGCGATATATTACCATAAAATATCAACTGATAAAGAACCGCATCATGGTCTCTGCCCCAGTGGAGTTGACTCGCGGTGTAAATTCCAGCAGGGTCTTATAACTAAAAGGCCATATCACCACAGAAACTCTATTCCTGTTATCATTATGGAGACCATCAAACCTGTATTCTCAGATCTAGCCGCCCCACAGCTCCTAAAAAAATGTATCCACGGGCAAACGCAAAACCCGAATGAAAGTTTGAATAGTGTCATTTGGAATAGACTTCCAAAAACAGTTTTTGTGGGAATAAAGACATTACATTTTGGTGTTTATGATGCCATAGCATCATATAATGAAGGCTACATAGTAAAGTGTGATACACTGAAGAGACTGAGGATAAATCCAGGAAAAAACATGGTTCAAGCTATGCTGAGGGCCGATAAGGACCGTGATTACTGGGCCCAACATCATTCCCAAAATCTCTTCAAGAAGTCAAGGCAGTCCAGAAGGCAGAAGAAGAGGAAGGTAGAAGATGAAGAAGCCAATGTGGATGATCCCAGCTATGGTCATGGACTTTTTTAAAGATAGGACTCAATAATTACTCTATAATGACTGATTGTTAATTTTCATCGCGGTTTCCTCGGAAACTACTTTTTTTACACATTTGCACACTTTTCTCAAGACTGGTAAGAGATAGAGCTTTCAAATTTTTACCAGAGTTATAAAATGATGTAATACATGGTTTAATGAGAGGTTTTTACAATATTACCTATAAGAAAAAATTTATTAATTTTTATAATGTCAAAAAAATTTATAAAATTTAACAATTTAAAGAAAATTCAAAAATATAAATTAAATTTTTCAAAAATTATTTCCTCTTGTTAAACTGCACAATACTATGTTGGTAACAAACTGTGCAAATTTGGAAGTGATATCTTTTATAGGTAGTCAGAAAAGTGTGCAAGAACCATGTATAATTTAACATTGCGGTAAATGGCCCTACCGAGCCCCCTTAAATGATTATTTTAATTTGCTCCTCTACAGTCAAAGTTGCTAAAATACTTGTTTACCTTTATACTATTTACTTTCTATTTAATACGTTTTAAGTAGGGTATTAATATATATAACTACAACATTGTATATCAACAAATTCTTTCTGATGTTTACTTCTTTAAAATATTAAGCATTTGTTCTTTTTTACAAACTATACTCAGTATTGTCAAATAAAACTTTTAAGTAAAAACCCATTATAGTTATTATCACCCGTGATAATGAAATGAAACTAAAACAGAATAGTTTATAAAATAATTAAAGCAATGAAAAATCTCTTAAATAAAAATATATAAAATAATGTATAACAAACTATAAACTTTGAAATTAAATAACAATATTGACATAATATAAAAATCAATAAAAACACTCTAATAGTAACAAAATAATATAATAGAATGAAAATAATACTTTATTTTAACATATAACGTAACAAACGTCTTTGCAAATGGTTTCGTATACGGGGTGTTCCACAAAGAGGTTAACTCGTTTGATTTTACAAAGCTTGCACATTAATGCATCAATCTCTTTAACACTTTTCACACCCCACAATAGAGGCTTTAAAAATGTTCTGCGAAAATTTTAGCAATACAACACTTACAGAAACAAAATGGCGGATAATTGAAAAATGTATTAATTTTCTTCTTGAGTATGTAGGTATTTAAAGATGTGTAGGTACCTTACTGATTTTCTAGCAAAATTAAATTATTAAATTACTAAAGATTTTGTAAAATATTTGTATTGTCAAATTCTAATGATCTAAAGCATTTTGATTAGAAAACTAGAATATGACATAATGGAAAACTTAAAACCAAAGTCTAAAATTATTCAAACTGTCCATCCACAGGACCACCATTCAACAAAACCAAAATGGAAGACTCACAGGCAACAGACCATTTTACAACAATCGAACAATGGATAGCAGTTACCAGAACACCAGAAGTGTTACGTATACCAGCAGAACAGACCACCAGGGCCAATACAAACCTGATTTAACTTTCCGTCACCGAGAATTACTAATGCATATCCCACCCCCGAACAACAATAGATCTATCATATGATTTCCCCATCAGGACAACCACCAACAAATAATGAAACACAACCACCGACAACAAGCCAAGGGATCACCAGATCCCCAGCAACCAGGGTGGAGTGGAAGACCACCAGGCGCTGGTGAAGGAGTGAATCGTTGCATGATCAGCGAAGGTATGAAGCCGAATATACAGGAAGAGAGACAAGGGGTTCCAGAGAATCTTCATCAGAACCTCTGAAGATTGATGAAGGTTGGTGTTCGGTGTAGTGAGTCAATCCGACAGTCAAATTTGTATGAAAAAGAGAACAGTAGAATTAGACGCTGGTAAAGGAGTGAATCGATGCATGATCAGCGAAAGTATGTAGCCGAATATACAGGAAGAGAGACAAGAGGTTCCACAATCTTCACCAGAACCTCTGAAAATTGATGAAGGTTGTGTTTGGTGTAGTGAGCCAATCCAACAGACAAATTTGGATGAAAAAGAAAACAGTAGAATTAGACGTCAATTACAAATATTTGATCTAGACTGCGACAGAAATTTCCTATTAGATGAAGACCAGCCGACGCAGCTAGAACCTGTGATAAAAGAGATAATATTAAATATAAATGGGATAAAACTATAAAAAACTATGGGATAAAGCGATAGAACATGGTAGATAGTGGGAGCAGTTTATCATGCATTTCCGACACATAGTTCCAAACGAAAAAAGCAAAATCAGGATGTTTTGAAGAACTTCGTAAAAAATACATTTATTAGAATGGCACTAAACCAGAAATCAAAGAGGATCACAAGAATTCTACTTCTAAGGGCAAAGATCATTAACTACGAATTTGACCTTCAATGCCTAGTAGTACCATATTTGGTGAGGGAATGTATAATTGGCATGGACACGATTAGAATATTAAGAATGGAACTAAACAATCATGTATAAACTTTAATACAAACACAATGGTCATAAAGACGAATAAAAGTGAAATTATGAAATTAAAGTTTGGTGACGATGATAAAGAAATGATTAGTTGTAAAATAATATGTTATAATGAAACATGGAATGATGAGTTAAGTACTGTATAAAAGAAGTACAATTCTTAGAAGTAGATACCAGATGCCATTTGACTGAGAATAAGATAACGTCTTGAACCCTGTAACACTAACGTCCATGTCACAGAGAAAATAATAAAATAAGAAT
>JAGFPH010021528.1:0-13275 GCA_018207615.1 Philaenus spumarius | reverse complement strand
CAGCTGACCTATTACTAATTCACAAGCAATTTTTTTCTTCAGTTCCCGTTCGGAAGCACAGTAACTATGCCGTGGCCACGCAAGTATTTATTTCATGAAACATTTGACGAGGAGTTATCCGATAAAACTTTGTATTTTTGTGTCGCGTTATCGTGTGTGTTCAGTGTTATTGTGTATTGTTTTATTTAAGTGTTGAGTCCTACACCTAACGAAGCCGGCTGTGAACGGCGAAACAGCGCTGTAGTGTAACTACAAAAATACCAAGAATTGCGCCGACTACTGTATAAGGTAAACTATATATTGTCTTAATTTTATCATTTAGTTAACTGTTAATAAGTATAATAAAGCATAGGTATAAAAATATTTTGTAGAGAGTGTGTGACCTTTAATATTATTTCAATGTTATAGATTTTTAATATATTATAGTTTAAAACAAAACAATAATGCCATTAATAAATAAGAAGATAAGTTTTACATTTACCTCTTGTTTTAATTTCAAATAATTTTTGTACAAAACATCATCTGACTTCATGTGTTTTGTGTTTATTTTCTTTCTTATGTTCATATCTTTAATTAAAAATAATATTTTTTTAAATTTAATATAACAATCCAATACAATGTAGTTTTGTTATGATGACTTCTCTATTTACTTTCAAATTGTAGGCCAAGCCTTAAGTTTTTATTCAATATTTAAATACGCACGGATTACTAATATTAGTTATATCATTGTATTTTCTAAGATAAAATAAATAACTGCAAACACTTATATTTAAAAATAATTACTGATATAACTAGACAAAACTCAATCCAAACAACCAACCAAAATGGGAATTTTTTTATTTTATTATACTTTTAGAATAAGCAACGATTAAGAGTCGAAGTTAATGACATGAAGGTGCCAGGTTAATCCATTCTGTCTGGGTTAATCCACCGAGGTGTTGCACTTTGCTTTTTAAGGTGCAAATAAAAGCAATACATACAAAAGGTTTTACCTAAAAAGCAATTGACCTAAAATGTTTTACTTTAGTTGGACATTCTAAACACTATTTACAAGACAAACAAGTTTAACAAATACATTTTATTCTGTAAACAATGTTTATTCAGTTCACTCTTCTATCTCCAGGTTTTGTTAGATTTTCTCTCCATAAAGTAGTGTTTGAATCTATCTTAGTTGTCTATAAAATCAGCAATTTATAGCAGATTTTCAAATTTAATTAGAATATTTTTTACAGCTAAGACAAATTTAAAATATGTATTATTTTGCTCCCACATAAGCTATTAGTTTTGGTATTTAGTTAGTAGCCTATATAGAATTGTTTTCTAATATAGGTTTTAGTATTCAGTAAAAGACTTGTCCGTATCCGTCAGATGAAGCCAGATTTACTGTGAGTGTAATTTAATTAGTTTAAGTAAATTAAAAAAAATACAGTTAGTTTGAATAGACTATTTGGTTAAATAGGCCAAATATTAAATTGATATGGTTTATTGAAGTTTTATTATTCTGAAGATTATTATGTATAGCTAAATGTATGCAATGTATTTCTGTATGCGATTAGGTATTTGAATATTTTGTGTCTGTATTACTTTTAGGAGAAAATACGCAATTTTGTAGTACATGATGGCTTTCATAGATTGGGTAAAATGTACTTCAAGATTACTAATTGACTTTCATCACCATTGTACAATGTTTAATAAAAGTCTTCCAGCTCTATTAAAAAAACTTAATAACGTAATTTTTCTTCAGGGAAGTCGTTTATGAGCATCACTTATTGATTATGTTCAGTTAAATAGATGGTTTACACTTTGTAGAATACCTAACTGGATTATAAAATCGTTGAACTATTTTCACAGTTTGAAAACTTTAAAATACTTTATACTTACGTTTAAGTAAACAGTGTAAATAAGAAATAAAACTTAGAGCAGTCTGTATGCATGAAAATGCTATTTACTAAATAAAGCTAAAGTTTACAAAACTAAATAAAGTATGAGCCTACTACATGAGTGAATATACAGAAGGGTCTTCAGAATAGAATAAATACATACATAATATACATACCACATAGTCTTGTAATACACAAACAATAATTAAGTTAGTTTTGAAAAATTTGAAATATTGATTTTGATTTCCATCTAAAAAGTATAGAAGGGTCATCATTTAAATTTTGCTGCAAAAGATCCAGTGGATTAAAATAATCTCCCTGACTATATACAATAGAAAACCCTTACCCAACCATTCATAATAATTATCATATTTATCATCAATAATTATAGAGAACTGAAATAAAGCTTATTGCTAATTAAAACGCTTTATATTATTTACAAATTTGTCTAACTCCTCGTGAAACTAAATTACTGACATTCTGTAATTGTATTTCTTAATTGGAAAATAGAATAAGCAGACTGAAAATTTAAGTAATCAGCTACAATATAAATTAATATATATAATTATATAATTAATAATGCTTATAACTTTCAATAAAGCTATGAAGCTGTCATTTATTTAATTGTTTCTTTAGTGATAATTAGGATAAGTGAAGCATTCGCTTTTTAAATAATTGCATCTATGAGGCGAACATGTGTTACTACCTAAGCCCATAGATATTTAACTTCTCTTAGATTTGATTTGGCATATTTATTGTTTTAGGGGTTGTTTCAACCCTTAAAGGAAACATATTTTAAAAATCCTTTCTTAGTGCGCCTCTAGGGTCTATGAGCAATATGTGTACCAAATTTCACATTCCTAGGAGGTATGGTTTTCGAGATACTGCAATGAGTAAGTGAGTCAGTGGTATTTCAGCTTTATAATATATATAGATAGATAAGCTATTCCTATTTATAATACAGCTTTCTATCTTCGTCCTTTTTTAGAAGACTATTGTTCCCCAGGGGATCGAGATATTAATGAGTAAATTCCATTGCGTTCGTAATATATTTTACAATTACAGTATAATGAGCATTTATGATAATAGTTAGGCCTCTATATAATGCAACTCAATCTGGTTTTCCTTCAACAAACACTTTGTACTATTCAAGCAGCTAAGATAAACTAAATGAGGACAGAAGGTAGTTAATGTAACCTCCTTGATTGTGTGCTATCGATGCTTTAAACAAATCGTCTTGATGTACATTAGTCGTTATATTTTATTGGAAAGGAAAGTATTATCTGCATAATAAAGTACAATACCTTTATTTTTTCGTCAGTGATCTCTTTTTTGTTGTTATTTTGACGCGTTTCGGGACGTCTATCCCATCTTCAGAAAAGCCCTCTATATATAGAGGTTGTCAAAACGTTCATAAAACACATAAAAACACATAAAGCACAACACATTTAAAAAAACACAGTACGTAGATGCGCATCTTATGACATCCGGACATCGACTCATTATCTGCAGTTTCACGACAACATTTATAATTTTTCACATAATGATATTTTTGATTGTGTTATATTAGGTAGAATTTATACCTGATGAGTCAAAAGAATGTAACCCAATACTAACGAAATAATCCTTATTAAAATAATTCACTGTATTTTGTAGAAGAACAAAATATTTATTTTGTTCACAGTAGATGCTGGTAATACTATGCTGTTAAAAATATATCAACACTTTTTCGCAATAGTTTTGCTACTTTTTGCTGCCCTTAAGATGTTAGGGTTGTTCTTATAGACATTATTCTTCAAATAAATATCTCAACAAAAATAAAGGTGTAGGGAGTTGGTTAAATTTAGACGACCACAGTCTACAAGAAATAGTATTCTTCTCAAATTACTCCCGCAACATTATGACCGTGCTATTCACCGAGTACGACGTTGCACTTAACTTCCTTGTTGCATCCTGCAGTGTAGTTCATCAGCCTTTATGAGTTGGTATTCTCTTCTACGAAATAGTACACCAACCAAGAATAAATCTGATTCCAATATTTGTCGTCCTGGCTGTATGTCAGCACTGATTCGAGATCTCTATAAAATACGACAAATTACTTCTAAAACCTTAAATAAAGTCTTCTTTTTTCAGTATAGCTAAACGTCTACTAATCCTTATTTTGGCAATGTCTTACCTTTCTACTGCAGTTTCGGGTATTCACCCATCATCAGGAATAATAAAAACATAAACACATACACAAAACACATTTCACTCCATGCGGAGGTCGTAATAATTAAAATAAGCGGAAGGTCCACGCACTATTCCGGCAAGGTGCACGTTGGATTGTTGAGACGGTACTGGTACCGGTTTTGTCCTTCAATATCTTATCTGTATAATAAATGTTTGTTGTACTTAGCAACAAATGATTAACGGGTAGTATAACATATTTGAATTAAATGAGAGCTGATCATTTAGCAACACTGTGGAATGAAATTTCGTTGCTCTATATATTTCAAATTCTTCTGTAGGATCCATAATTCGTCCTTTGCTACACATGCATTACTTCTAGATTGTCATTAAAACTCGTATATGAATGACAACTGTCATAAGGTGCTTCGCAAAACTGGATTTTGAGGCAGTTAGTTTTTTCGTTAGTAGGTGCTCCTTATATCTTAAGTAAAATGGACGTCCTGTTTGGCCTATGTAAAACCTAGGACAATCGCTACATTTGAGCTTATATATTCCTGTTTAGAATTGCGGGCTAAACCTAGCTCGGTGTTGTAGGATAGACTCAAGTTTATTGCTCGTTCTATATGTGATGATCATGTTGTTTTTCCTCATTATATTTCTTAATGTATAATTAACATATTTCCGTATTCAATTGACACGTAACTTGGTTTGGAGTTATTAGGTGCTATGGAGCGTTTGTGTCTATGCTTCCAAATGAGTTTTTCAATAATGGTGTTGTTATATCCATTGACAACGGCAATATGTTTTATTATTTGTAACTCCTGGTTATAGTCCAACACAGACATAGGGATGGTCAAAATCGACTCTTGGACCATCCCTAGTTTTAATGACAATCTAGAAGTAATGCATGTTTGTCCAACAAACATTTAATATACAGATAAGATATTGAAGGACAAAACCGGTACCAGTACCGCCCAACAATCGAACGTGCAACGTTGCCGGAATGGTGCGTGGACCTTCTCGTATTTGAATTATTACGACCTCCGCATGGAGTGAAATGAGTTTTGTGTATGTTTTATGTGTATGTGTTTGTCTTATTCCTGATGATGGGTGAATACTTGAAACTGCAGTAGAAAGGTAAGACATTACCAAAATAAGGATTAGTAGACGTTTAGTTATACTGAAATTAATTTAACTAATCCGTGGGCTACCACAATGGAGTTTAAACTTAAATAAAGAGTAAAACTTAGAAAGTTTATTTTATTTTATTATGATTTTTAATAAATTCGATTTGCCAAATTTTTAATACGTTACAAAGATTCCTTGTTCATAAGTTATAGCTATGCTTAGGCTGTGATTAGGCCTACATCAAATACATATAAATATAATGCGTCTGTTTGTGCGAGCGATGTATTAAATAAAAAAATGTGAATACAAATTAAATCCAAACATCAACATTTTTAGATTTTCGATAGTAAGAACCTATTTATTTTTATTTTGAAATAACTTACAACATTTGCTAATTAAATATTTGACAGTATGTGTATTTTTATAAAAAATTCCTTCTCCTTAAATTTAATTTGCATTTTTTTGCCAATAATGTATTATATTAAATGTAGTTGAAAATAAATATAACTAACGAAATTGTACAGTTTTTAGAAACCTGACGAAGGCAAACGTCATAATTATTAACCTTTAAATTAGGTAGGCTACATATACGTAGTTGATCTGAAAGGAAATAAAAATTTATATTAATCACATTTGTTTGGATTGTTAATCTACCTATATTACAAATGGTATCAATGCAAATTATATAAAAAAGAATAAGTTGTATACAGCGGGTTAGAATACAATTTTAACGAATTTGTGTGTTCATATTTGATACTGAGGCATCGAAGTAACACGTTCAATAAATTAAAAAAAACCTTATAAATTATATAAATTGCATGGAAAAGATACGTTTTGTTCCTGTGTATGGAAAGATGCATTCATTATTATTCCTTGAGTATTTGTTATTGGGTTCTTCATTCGACTTTACTAAAATGTTTGTAAATTATAAATACAGTATATCTAACACGGACCGTGCAACAATTACCGTGTTATTTTTTAATCGTTCTTTTTTAACGTATTTATTTCATTATTTGTTCTTTCTAAATGTTTACTAAGCATAGGAACATACTTTTATTATTTTGAGGTATTAAGGGACAAACAGCTTTCACCCTTTGTGTGATTCGACGTAAACATTTTATGTCTAAATCTGTTTCAACCACTACTAGGAATGTGTCACCTCACGAACGTAAGTTTACTCACTAAAGAAGAATTTTAAATGGTTAGTCTATGCCTACATGCTTAGTGAGTCATGGACACAAAACATATATGACTCAGAGCCGTATCTGGGGGGGGGGGCACTGGGGGCACGTGCCCCAGAGGAAAATTTTGAAGAAAGCCAATTTTATCGGAAAAAACTCGTGGAGAATCATCAGCCGTCAGCGTCGGTCGCCACCGCCGCGCCGCCCTCCCGACTATACGCGATGTATAACGCAGTCCAATTACTAGGCTATGAGCTTACTGAAAGGGCGGCAGCCATCTGAACACTTAAGTATTTAAATGGTGTTCCTCCTCCTATCCTAGACATGTATCCTATTCCGGCTCCTATAATGTATACATCGCCGCCGCCGCCGTCTTGACTATACGCGATGTAGGATGTATAAAGTAATCTAATTAACTATGAGTATGAGTATACTGAAAGGGCGGCAGCCATAAGAAGACTTTAAGATGGTGTCATTCCGGCTCGGGACCCTTAAAATTTCAAGGGACTACTCACCTTCAGAAGCCCTTTCCTATAAGCCCTTTTTCAGAAGCCAAATTTAAAGCAAAACAAAGTGGTGTCTCAACGACTTTTATGGAAAAAAAATTGGGTGTGCTTAAGACCACACGTTGGAAGTGATAACTTATATGACCGATTTATATTTTTATCAGTATTAATATTAGAGGATAATAAAGGTCAACGAATTACACAAGTCAATATATTGTCAAAAAATATTATATCATATTTTGAAATTGCATAATTATAATATTATAATATAGTAATATTATTATGTAATAATATTATAATTGTAATAAGTATGCGAAAAATAGTGATCATTATAATGTAAACAGTATTTATTTAGTGACTAATGATTTTGAGTGAGGTATTAGTGTATGCACTCTACATAGAATTCTAAGAATAATTCAATATGTGTACCAGTCTCGGATAAAGACAATTAAATAAAACGGAAGCTATACTGGACCACATAGACTGGACATGTTCAAAAGACTTACCTTAAAAACAATACTCGCCAAACTGAAGAAATGTCTTAGCCGATCACTCACAAATATTAATCAGATATATTGTGGTCAACTCAATAAAGAAAAAGTTAGATTAGATTTTGATTTATTCACCAAAATCAAAAGAAAAATATATTTATAAAAAAAAGTCATGCCCTTAATAACAAAGTTTTAAATTTATACGCCCTTAATTACAAAAAATAATTTAATAAAGTTTGTTTTATAACATGTATTTTGTTGAATTTAAAAGATCCCTCCCCAAAAAATCAAAAATCTGAAAACCCTCCCCATTAATAATAAATACAAATTTATACAAATTTATTAATTATACAAAATTACAAAATTTAACATATAGTACCATGGATTTATTAATAAGTAACATTTATTTTGTTGGCCAACCTTAATGCTAAGTAAAATTAAATAATAAAAATAATTGCGTTTAATGATTTGTTGAGACGTCTCTCATATAATAAATAAAAAAAAGGCTTTAAATTTCTACTGAAAATCCCTGAGGGACTGTAGTTCCAAAATTTGCTATAGCGCACCTCTTAATTAAATTAAATTACAAAAGACATTTATTATACATTAGAATTTTAACAAAGACAACGAAATTTACACAACCTATTCAAAAAACAATTTATAGGAAATGTTCACTGCAGATTTTAGTACAACTTTATTATATAGTTCATAGCTATGTTTTAAAAGGTAGTTGGTAAATTGAGTGTAGCTATTTCAAACACTAGGCACTGTCGCCGAAATTAAACAGTAAGAAGTTGCATTGATGGTCAGAAGGTAAAGTTTTTGTTTTAAAAGCAGAACATTTCTAAGTCTCCATCTTGTACCAGTATAAACTGCATGTAAAACAAATGAACATGATTTTAGCATTTATTGTATTATTCTGTCTTAAACATTATTTATAATTATTAGCGTGGGTTGTAGGATGAATAATCTATAGCCATGTTGAGTCTGGACTGTGTGCTTTATTCTACAGGAATGCTGGTCACCTGGTTCCAGCAGTGTGGCCAACCTAATGATATCTAATACATTCTGTTATATAAGCATATATACAACATCCCCTTTTCAACTTTCGCATTAACAATTCAATACAAAACACAATAAGCTCTTATACGAAATAAAAAACAATATAACTTCTTGAAATCATCATATAAAATGTAAATCATAAAACCAAAATTTGAAACAGAAAATTTTAAGAACTCTTAACATGAAATAAACTTTTACAAAAGCAACAATTATTAGAAATGACAATGAAAATGAAACACAAACTTCTACTTAACAAATACAGTTATTCTAAATCTTTACATAATAAAATTATTGTCATCTCTTTCAAACTGAACGACAAACTTGTGGTTGGTCACCTGTTTCCAGCAGTGTGGCCAACCTAATGATATATAATACATTCTTTCAAACTAAACCTATTTGTCAGTTGGTGAGAAAGTGAACCTTTTGGGATTCTTTACCATACGTCCTCCTCTCGTAACATATTGATCCATGTTTTGAATAACATCACTATCCTGAGTTTTATTAGAGCCATTTACTACATCGGTTGTACTTCTTAAGTCATCTTTGACATTATTTATATGACTGCGATTTCTTCTATAAGAATTAACGTCTTCATCTTCTACAATGTAGGATCTTGGTTGTTGACACTGACTTTTCAGCCAACCAGGTATCCAATAAGAATGAGGTTGTTTTTTGAACATTACATTTTTTCCTTTAACTAAATTTGGTAAAAGCTTACTTTTATTGTCATAATAACGTTTACTTTTTATTTTTTTACCTACCAGTTTATTTCTCACAAAGTGACATTTAGGTTTTAACATCTTTTGAGATTGTGGCAATCTATTATTAAGTTTTCGAGACATAAGAAGTTCTGAAGGTGATGGAAGATCACCTCTTGGAGTTGATCTTAAATTTAACAAAGCTAAATAAGGATCTTCTTGGTTATAATCACATTTTTTCAGTAATTTTTTTATTGTTTGAACAGCTCGTTCCGCAATCCCATTGGATTGTGGATAATTTGGACTGCTAGTTACATGTTTTATTTCCCATTTATCAGTAAAATTTTTAAATTCATTTGCACTATATTGTGGACCATTATCACTTTACAAAACTTTTGGTATGCCATGTCTGGCAAAAATAGATTTTAAGTATACAATTACTGTTTCAGATTTGGTCTCTGGCAATAAAGCAATTTCTATGTAATTTGAATAGTGGTCTATAACTAATAAATCATTCTTATTTTGATACATAAATAAGTCAGAACTAACAAATTCCCAAGGAAGTTTTGGAACTTCATAGCTTATCATACTTTCTTTACAATTGGAATTTTGAAATGTTTGACATGTATTGCAACTACTAACTAAATCACTTATTTGTGACGACATACCTGGCCAATAAATTACATCTCTAGCCCTATTTTTACACCTCTCCATGCCTAAATGACCTTCATGAATCCGTCTAAGCATCTCAGATTGCATGGATTTTGGTACTACTATTTTATCATTTTTTAAAATTATATCACTACTAACACTTAATTCGTCTCTATAATTCCAAAATGATTTTACAACACTTGGCACTTCATATTTATTATTTGGCCAACCCTTGTAGATGTATTCTTTTAGTTTGCTTAATATGCTGTCTTTATTGGTTTCAATTTTAAATTTTTGTAACTGAATATCTGAGACTGGTAAATAACTAATTAACAAATTTACTTGAGCACTCAATTCCTCATCAAAATCATCTTTATCTACTTTTATAGAAGCTCTAGATAAAGTGTCTGCAATATATAAAAATTTACCTGGTTTATATTTCACCAAAAGATCATAAGCCTGTACCCTTAAAAGCATTCTTTGTAATCTCATAGGAACTTTAGCAAGAGGTTTTTTACATATACTTTCCAAAGGTTTATGATCAGTTTCTACATTAACTAATCTTCCATATAAATATGGATGAAACTTTTCACAACCAAAAACTATTGCATACATTTCTAATTCTATTTGTGCATATGTTTTTTGTGTCTGTGTTAAAGCTTTGGATGCATAGGCTATTGGCTTACCATTTTGTATAATAACTGCTCCAACACCTTCTCGTGAACTATCAACACTTAATGTTACTGGCAAATTTGTATTGAAATGACCTAATACTGGTGCATTAGTTAAAGAATTTTTAAGTAAATCGAATGATTGATCTGTTTGGGTGTTCCAATCCCACACATTATCATTTTTAATAACTCACGCAAAGGGGCTGATGCATCTGAATAACTTGGAATAAATTTTGATAAGTAATTAGTCATACCTAGAAATCTTTGTAATTCTTTTTTACTAATAGGTTTAGGCATATTTAAGATAGCTTTTACTTTGTTTTCATCAATTTTAACACCATGTCTGTTAAATACATGTCCTAAATATACTATTTCCTCAACACATACTTGACATTTACCTAAATTGAATTTAAAACCATTTTCCCTGGCCTTTAACAAAACATTTTTTAGTCTTACATTATGTTCTTCTTTAGTTTTACCCCAAACTAAAATATCATCAATATATGAGCCAACACCTTCCAATCCATCAAAAGTTTGTACTACAATTTGATGAAAAGCTTCAGGAGCACATCTTATACCATATGGCAATCTTTTAAACATATAACGCCCAAATGGTGTACTAAATGTACATAAATTTGCACTAGGCTCATCTAGTGGCACCATCCAAAAACCAGAATTTGCATCAAGAACTGTAAAATATTTGGCATCAGCCAACTTGCTAGAAATTGAATCAACAGTAGGCAATTGATAATAATTTCGTTTTATATTTTCATTTAGTATTTTAGGATCAAGACAGATTCTAATATCTTTATTTTTATTTTCCACGACCACTATCGGACTAACCCATTCTGTTGGGTGAGTCACTTTCTCTATTATACCTGTTAATTCCATTTCTAGGAGTTTACTTTTAACTTTATTTTCCAATGCAAAAGGAATCCTTCTACTAGCAGCAACAAAAGGTATAGCATTATCCTTAATATTAATCTTATAACTAAATGGTACACAACCTATAGTGCCATCAAATAAGTCTTCAAACCCTTTTAACAACTGTAGTTTGTTATTTGACTGTGCATTATGTCTGTCAAGTGCATTTATAGGTTTAGGCCTATCTGTAATTGTATCTATTCTCTTAATCAAATTTAACTTTATACATGATGCTAACCCTATTATTGGATCACAGTCAAAATCTACAATATAGAACCACAATTTGTAATGTTTACCAAGATGTTCACAAAATAAAAAACATTTACTTAAAACTGTTATTTTTTCACCACTAAAGGTGCTTACATTTGTTTTAATAGGCTTTAAAACCTCAATATTTACATTTACATCTAATAACTGCTTTTTAGACATGACATTAATCTCAGCTCCTGTATCTAACTTAAATGTAATTATTTTGCTGTGAATATTTAAAGTCACCTTCCAAACATTTAAGTTATTTATGTTAGTAGCATTGACATATTTAGGCTTAAAGTCACCATTTAAACTACCAACACATAAGGTTAGGTTATTATCATTATTCTTATAAACTGCAACTTGCTTATTTAAACCTTTGAAATTATTTCCAGGTACTACATTTTCATTGGTCTCTAAACCAGCAATACTTTCATTAGTACTATAAACATGTTGAATAGATTTACACATTTTTGCAAAGTGATTCTTATTACTACACTTGAAACATGTAAAACCGTAAGCAGGACACTTCCGATATTCATGATTCGTACCGCATTTACCACACACTTTAGGCTTGTCTTTAATGTTGCTATTAGGTTTATCTCTAAATTGTTTGTTTTTATATGTAGGCTTACTTACAGATTGGTGATACTTAGAATGGTGATACTTAGTCCCTGTTCCACTGTTTATAGTGTTGCTTAAATGTCTTGGTCTATTTTTCTTCAGTAGGTGCACAACATTGAAATCTGTTGTAAGTTTACTTTGATCCTCCAATGCTTTTACTTGTTGCGATGCCAATTCAGCAGCATGGCAGATGTCCAGAGCCTTGGATAAGGTTAAGTCCGGTTCTCTTAAAAGACATTCTTTAATATGGGTGTGTTGAATGCCACAAATAAGTCTATCAGTGATTAAACTATCTGATATAGCACCAAATTCACATCCATTACTTTTGTTTCTTAAATCAGTAACAAATTGATCTATTGATTCCCCATCTAATTGGTTGCGAGTAAAAAATTGATGTCTTAAGAAAGTTACATTTTTCTTTGGCAAGAAATGTTCATCAAATTTTTCTATTACATTTTTATAGATATCTTTCTGACCACTACTAAAAGTAAAACTATTGTATATGTCTATTCCACATTGTCCCATACACGTTAATAAAATAGATATTTGTCTGACCTCTTCTTTACTATTTAGGCCTATAGCTGATAAATACAGATTAAACCTTTGTTTCCATTTTAACCAATTTTCAGCAACATTACCTTGTAGTTTGAATTCACTTGGTGGATTTAAAGACGTCATTTTTACTGAACAAATGTACCAATCTTACAAAACGATTAAATAGGGAATCGGAAGCAATACTGGGCCACATAGATTGGTACTGTTCAAAACTTACCTTTAAATTTAAATATCACCAAAAGTAGGAATGTTTCAGCTTATCTCTTACAATATACAGGATACCTAGAGGTTAGCTCAATAAACCATAGAAATAGATATAATTTTTGGCTTTATTAACCAAAATAAAAAAAAGTTTATATGCCCTTAATACAAAAATTGAAATTATTGACATGCCCTTAATACAAAAAAAGTTTGAGATTTAAAAGAAAACATACATATTTTATTAAGTTGAATTTAAAAGCCCTCCCCAAAAATCAAAATCAA